>AYEL01089888.1:0-23982 GCA_000484575.1 Olivierus martensii | reverse complement strand
AAAAAACTTATTAGTTTTAGGTATTAACATAGTTGTAAGTCTATTACTAACTTAAAATAAGTTCCTTCTTATACTTTCTTGATATATTACTAACACAGTTCTAGGTTTCTAATAACATAGTACTTAATTTTTCTACTAACATAGTTTTAAGCTTTTACCTAACATGAAATGGGTTGGGTTACTTTCACACATATGAGATAGGTTAAGTTGGATATGTTCTTTGTTTTTTCTACATTTTGCTTCTAATCTTGGCCCAGAACAGCTCCCTTAGTACTCTATTTGAGTGGAATGGGGCAATCAAAATTTAGCGACCAAGCTTACCATACAAGAGAAAAGAAAAGAAAAAAGAAAGATACTATAGTCTCTCGCAGAGCATTTAATTTCAATGCAATGCAGTACATACGAAAGTTTGCTGCAGTCAAAATTCATATTTATGATAAGTCATCAACGTTATTTTACAGTAATAAAAATAACAATTATCCCAATTTATTTTTAACCTGAATGCTGCCACTTCAAACTATATAGTTCCTTGAAGTTAGTGTTTTTCTTTCCTTGGTGTTTTTGTCAAAACGAGTTTAGCCACTATTATGGAAGGTAGGAACAGTTTATGTAAAATGATACAAATTTTGATAAAATTCAAACGTAGCACGAAGTGTCATGGATGCGATGTCTCGCTATCGACATTTGCTTGTCGAACGAAAGAGAAAAGGCAAACGACGTTACATGACAGAGAAAAACAAAAAGTGTTAAATGAGAACCTTCCTCATCCAAACATAGATTATTTTCTCGAATATTTTTGATTTTCATAAATGATTTATGAGTACAAATCGATATTAGCAATAATAAAATGTCTATAAATAATGCAATACAAAATAATACATGTTACAAACTAATAATAAATGGTAGGTATATTTTTTATTTACTGTCTGTTTCATCTATCCCATTATTTACGTGTTAAGATGACCTCGTTTAACGCTGTTTCGTTTAGCACTTCGTTTCTTTGGAACGTAACCCCCGCGTTAAACAAGGTGTTACTGTACTTTCATATTTCTTACAAAGATATCGAAATAACATTATATAATAATGAGATTATAAAACAATTTTATTAACGTTGAATTGTAATGATTTTCCCACTAACATGTATTTAAACAAATAGTAAAACATCTTGCAGGCCGCAATTGGCCCGCAAAGATGTTTTGTTTAAATACATGCGGGCCGTATCCGGCGCGAAAATACTTTACAGGTTGGATGAGACTTGCTAGCTGCCAGTTTGAAACCACTAATGTGGGCAGATGCAACAAAACAAATCGACGTACTCTATTTCGAACGTACTTGTTTTATATCACTAGTCGATCAAGTGCTGAAATAATATCGAACGTGAAGTCGAACCCTGAGATTTCGAAACAGAAGAAGTCGTCGATCCAAATAGCAATAAACGGAAAAGGTTTCGAAATGACATCACATTTATCCCATCATGCAAACCCAAAATGAAATATAAATACAGTGGATTCCGTTTAATTGGGACGTCGGTTAATTAGAACAACTGCGTAATTGGGCCAAAATGTCAAAGAACGGAAACCAAACTAATAAACTAATATATAATTTAAACGCTTAATTGGGACAACTTTCGCTTAACTGGAACAGCAGCAGAAAAAGAATTTTCAATTTTTGATATATTTTAGGGATTTTTTGAAAGTATGGCTACACGCACATAGATTAATCTTTGCCAAGATGTCAAGAAATGATTTTACACTCAAGTAAATTGCTTTGCTGAATATAATTAAAAGCCATCCATTTAATACAAGCTAATGTATACTCGCTGAAATAAACCAAAATCTACTATAGTGCATCTCCTATAACAAGAAAATCAACTGCGTGAGGAGTGGGCATTACAAAAAAAATTCCAGAAACATCCAAAAGAAAGCGTGATGGAAAGGATCCAGAAGTCAAAGAAACATTAAATCAAGGATTTCTTATAAGTAGTGGGCAAGGCGTGAATATCAGCGGCCAAGTGTTGAAGACGAAGTCAGAGGATATACGTAAAAAGCTAATAATTATGTACGTATTTTAATAAAGAATTATTATTTTTATTATTATTTTATCTATTATTTATTTACCTACGAATTACATATTTTATTGTAGAATTTATTATTACTTCGTTTAATTGGGACAGCGGCTTAATTGGGCCAAAATGCCTTAGTCCAAACGTGTCCCAATTAAGCGGAATTCACTGTATATACAGTTATAAATATGTAAAGACCATATCACAATGCATGAATTCAATCAATAAAAACCAACCACGACCAAAAAAAATTTTCTATTTCGAGCAACTTTCTTATCAAATGCTTTGAATTTGTAGTCCCAACGTTTTTGTTGAATTGAGCAACTTTCAATATGGAGTCTCTCACTCGAAACGACAGATTAAAATTTTCTACCACAAATTCGTTTTATCGGCTTTCTTTTCATATCCAATATGTTTCAGAATCTTATTTCGTATATCACTGATATTTTTGGATTCCACAAATACGCTTTATCTCATAAGTTCAATTACCTGATTTTCTAAAAGTCTGAAGTTCACATGAACTTGACTGTCGAAATTTTCAAATTAATGTAACAATAACACGTGATTAGAGAA
Organism: Olivierus martensii; assembly: GCA_000484575.1. Taxonomy (NCBI): domain Eukaryota; kingdom Metazoa; phylum Arthropoda; class Arachnida; order Scorpiones; family Buthidae; genus Olivierus; species Olivierus martensii. Next base: position 21,347 of record AYEL01089888.1, on the reverse strand, counting down.
GGATTTTTATTGGTTCCAGAAGAAAGTTGAACCACGTTTTTAGACGCTCGTTTAACAAATGGTTGATGGTAGCTATCCCAACCCAAGAAGTGCTATTAGACATGTTAAAAATCGACAGCTACTATCAACTAAACACGATTATTGGTTATAGTTGCTGGTATTTCTTCCAGTATAATACGGCCTTTAATCCTTTTGAAATGACATGTATGTGAAACAAAACGATTTTCAAATTATTTTAACATATAGAATCTTTTCCTTCAATTTGTTCTGATCAAATGAATTATTTAATAAATATAAGAAAAATTAGCAAAATAAAGATATAATTTAGTAAAAAGAAAAACTGTAAGCGTTTGTACTTTACCTATCTAATATAATTATAAATGGTAAACCAAAAACGGTAAGTTGCATTAAAACATTCATAAACCATAATATACCGGTAAACTGCAATGAAAAAGAAATTTTATCATTTAAAAGAAATATGTAATAAAATTAAATTCTGTATTTCATTTTAATAGTCACAAATTCTAAATATTAATTAATTTTTCGTAATAATATTATATCTTTTACCGTTAGTTCCGATCGAGTAAAATTTTCAACGTGAAAAATGAATTTCCACCAGTTTCTTTCAACATATTCTCTTTCTCTTATGATAAAGTGCCAATTAGGACCATCTCCAATTAATGGGAGAATGATAAAGCAAGCCAGTGTACACATAACTGGAACAGTTAATCTAAAATAATAAGAAATTAATACAAATAAATATATTCATACTAAAATAATATTATGTTTTATGAAAATGGCAATTGCTCAAACCTTATTATTTTTTTCAGCAGGAGTGTTGTATATTGTTTCGTGGAATTTCTTTCTTCTTTCTTTCGTAAATACAGCATTAAAAATCCACTAGAAATTTTAATTGATATTAAATGTTGAACAAATTTTGTATGCTAGTCTCACATTAGAAATTTATTTTCATTTGCCATCTCACATATTATGTCGTATTATGTTATATATGTCGTGTATTAAATTTGTCTTTAAGGACAGAATTAACAATAAAAAGAATATATTTCAGTCTATATAGAAATGCAGACTACAATTTATATGGTAGATATTTTCATTTGCCATCTCACATATTATGTCGTATTATGTTATATATGTCGTGTATTAAATGTGTCATTAAGGACAGAATTAACAATAAAAAGAATATATTTCAATCTATATAGAAATGCAGACTACAATTTATATGGTAGGTTCGATTCCATTTCACACATAGCAAGCTGAGATTCTCTTCATACGTGGAATTACAACCTTCATTTTTGTTCCAAGCTCACAGTGAAATCTCAGCTGACTTCATTACCTAGGTAATGAAGTCAGCTGATATTCACTATGGCAAGTTGTAATAACCTTGCCGTAGTGAATAACCTTGCTTATAACAATTAATTACAACCTTGCCCTAGTGAGAAATTAGTTAATTGTTATAAACAATTGATTATAGACAATTAATTAAGAACCTTGAGAAAGATTACATTTCGTTAAAGTTAGTTTCAGCTACGCCCCATATCATATAGTATATTCTATACTCTGCAGCGGCCTAAAACAGCTCCCATCACAGGTTGGCAAATACCCATGATAGGATTAATGGAAGTATGGGGGTCAACAGTTCGGAATTGTTCCGAAAACTGGAGGCATTTGAACGGAATTGAACACGGATCTTTCTCTTACAGATGTCTTTCGCTTACCTTACTCGGCCGTCCTACACTGAAATAGAAGATATACTTCAAAAATAAATATTTATGAACTCGTATATACTTTAACATAGTCTTTATTTATAATATTATTTATGATATATTTCATAAATCTGATTGGAATCAATTTTGTTTACACGAAATTTCGATTATTCTTATTGTAATGCTGCACAATAACCACGCATCGCTGTGCTAATCAATCATTTCTGACAATTAATTTCTCTTATTTATGCATTTGAGCAATCATAGCTGCTTTCTGAAGAAACAATGTCTTTGAGATCTTCATACTTTCAGCTTGTGAGCCTATTAATAGTTTATTATTTCTTTAGTTAGTAAATTTTCAGAAAAATTTGATAGAAATTTCTTAAATATTTTCTTGCAATTCAGTAGAATTATGTGAATGGTTGAATTAACCAGGGCTGTGGATTGATATTCGTCAGTTCTCTCACAGTTCGCACTATGTTGGTTTGATATTACTCGATTTCCTCACATTTGTGATTCATTATTCCAACTGACGTCGGATTGGATCTCAAGATCCAAACTATCTCCTGAGTAGAGCAAAAATCAGTCTTCTTTAATGGAATCCAATTTATACAAATGTACAGCCTGCTTCAATACATCAATATAATCATCATTTCTTGTATCATTTACTTCGCTAACAATCAAATTTATGGATAATTCTGCTAAAACCTTTATGATGACTTCATCTTAAATCATATCAGCTAGCTCACTGAATTGGTTCTTGATTCAAACGAAACTGACGTCGGCCAATAAAACCGTGAGTTTATTTTTAATTATATAGTGTGTAAGTCTATTTTTTATGGATAGAATCAAAATATTACTTTAACTTTTAGCATTGAATTTTATTCCAAATAAATTTTCTAGAAAAATTTATTTGGAATAAAAATAAAAGAAATAAACAGAAATAAATTAAAAAATAAATATTTTGTTTGAAATTTATTTTATTTCTTATAAAAATTAATTGATAAATCTAAATTTTCTATTTTAGGAGTTTTACAGATTGTTGTTGCTGCTGGTCCATTTACAACTGCAGATGCACTTTCTTATGAACCACTTTCTGATATATTGAACTATGTGAGAGAACATAAACCACATATTTGTATATTGGTCTGTATATATATATATATTTTTTGTTAATAATTTTTAATATAGGAATTTTTTAATAAAATTGTTTGTATAATATATATATATTATTAAACATATATAGATAGTTCTTAGTTTGCATGTTCTTGCTTAATGAGTTCTTGGGTTTGCAAGTTTTTTCCAAATATGAATATCAAAAAAATCATAATATGAACATTAATTGAAAAAAATAAGTGCTGCACATTTATAAACAGGAATTTCAAACCACTTATGTAACTCAGAAAAAATCAAAATAGCAGCATGAAAAGCAGAAATAGTGCGTCCTCTAACTGCCATGATTTTATCAACACATTATATAAATAACTTTCATTCCTAGATTGCCCCAAGTTTATTCGTCTATTTATCTGTCAAAAATGTGAGACCGCCAGGTGGCGTTTAACGGGATTTAAGTTGATAGGTCAGGAATTAACCCTTTGAGCGGTTGTGGGCTTCGCGTAGGTCGGACAGGAGAATGACGGAGTGTTCCGACACAGAACTGACTCAGACAACAACTTTAACAGTTATTAACATGTTTATTGTGAGAGAGAGTTCTTTACAAGTTGTTAGTTACATAAATCACCCAAGGAGGATAAATACCTTGATATTAAAAGGATGAGGAAAGTTTCTTATCAGTCGAATAGAAGTTCGTTCTTTGTTTCGGCACAGTCTTCTTAATAGGTGGCACAATCACAATTAACACCTTCTCTTGATAATAATTCGTTGGAACATCTTATCTGTGGATCAGGAAAGGCTTTGTCAGCAATAGGGATGAGATCTGCTCGGCGATCGGCTTCAAAGTTGGTTGACAAGTTGGAAGTAATGTCTAACTGCTTCGACGGCTGCGACTCAACTGTTTAACTAAATCCAAGGAGACTGGTTCCTCTCGGTTTCCTCTGCCTCCCTCCTTCTCCAAAAAATCCCCTCTATCAAGCAAATGTCCGCTGTATGGGTAAGGGATTTCCTGCAGAAGGGGCCGTATTCGGTTTGATAATTAGAAATGTCCCGTGTTGATCTGGCTTCTTTTTCCTAATTTTGTGTGGATGCAAAACTCAGATAAAGTTCTGTTTCTTTTAATGAAAACAAGTTTTATTTCGTGTTTGTAAGATAAACTTTTAATGATATGACTGGTATATTTTGCTATGGGTGATTGTAGATAATATCCTTCTCACTTGGGAGACGATTATCAACATTTTAATTATTCAGAATTAAATATTTTTATAAAAGAAAATAAAAGAAAAAAAAATACAAATATCGAATTCCCAACAATTATCGTGCATTCCGACTTCGTTGGGTATCGCGTGTCTCCACAAAAATAATAATGAATAAAAATTTTTTAACATTGATATGACATAAATAATTTCGCTATTATTATAATTTATTTAATTTTAAAGTTCTTACTCTACAAGTGCACTCTAGAAACAAATTAGTTTTTAAAGATGAGAACTACTTATATATCACTGATCTGTATTAAACATGAGACAGGGAATAGAAATGTTTGTTTATAATGAATTATTGATAAAAGAATATTTATTGAATCAAATCATTGATATATAATGATTATAGCTGATATAAAATCATATAATATTGAAATTCAACATTGTGTGCAATTTATAATACCGTTATTTAACCATCCATTTCCTATAAAGTTCCAGTATTACTAAATTAAAAAGAAATATTCAAATAATAGTATGTTTATATCATACAACTATTAATTTGCATATGTTATTAAACAATTCCAAGTAGATTACCAGACTTCAGTTAGTCAGTCAGTAACATTCTTTAGCACTTTTGAACCTCAATTGATTTTCTTCTGTACTAGTTAGTGGAAACAGCTTTCTTGGATATTTATTATTTTTATTAACTTAAGATTGATTTCATTTTAAAAGTCACTGTTATATTAATTAAATCAGCAAATCAACTTAGTGTGGTAGAAGGCAGACTTAATGAAACAAGATTTTCTTTTTTTTTTTGTAAAATATTCTATATTGTTTGAAAGTTCAACCATTCATATTCATAATTATGTCTACTGGGTGGATTAAATTATCTATTTAAAACTTTTAAAATTCAGTATTCATGTGATTTATATATGTTAATATATTCATAATAAAAATATTAAGGATTTGCTAATTCTTTTTAGGCACTATATATATTAGCATTAAGAATTTATTAAAATATTAAAAAAAGTAATAAATATAGTAATTCTTACTATATCATTATGTAATATAATATATATATATAAACTAAATAACAATATTTATTAAAAACTTTTCTATTATTTCCTTGAAATATATTATTTTAGCACATATTGTAATTTATCATTTTAACATACTTAAATAACTATTTTTCCCTAGAATTTTTAAATTTTTTACATAAAATATCATAAATAATATATATATTTTTTTTTTATTTAAATAGTATGCCAAAAGATTCTGATTCTATAGCCCTATAAGTTCTTTTGCTTAAACTCTTCTAAATTTCTTAAGCATAATTACTTTTTTTTTTAAAATATATTTTATTGCAATAAATGCTTAATAAAGTTATATTTATATACATTTATTGCAATAAATGCAATAAAATATGGCATAAAGTTTTACAAAACTTTATGCTATATTTTATGGTATATGTTACTGATTGGAACTAATTACTACTATCATATTTTAATCTGGGATGTAAATATATTGTAACCTTGTTATCTTGAACCTCTCCATTTTGAAATCCTTGATATATCGAAAAAAATTTTTCTGTGCACTTTTGGCATTAAACCAATGTAATTTCAATAGTTATCTTGAAGTATTTTCTTCAAAACCCTCACTATTTCGAATTTGCTTATAATTTTTGTGCTAGAGAAATTAAAAATACTTAAAAATTTTCCCTTGCTTTCGAAGTCTAAACAAAGGATTTAACAAAAAAACGTAAATGTCCTATTGACAACTGGAACAGGAGCATTTTTGTGTATGCTCGGAATACTAAACATGCCATACGGCAGTTTTCATTTTCTAAGTTTCACTTCTAATTGTTGATAGGTTTTTGTCAATATGATGATGTTTATTCAGTGATATTTTCAATCTTGGTTTTATAAATGCAGGAGTATTTAGATTGCTAATTTTCATAAGAAAAAAGATGTCTTATATAACATTAAAAACTACAGTATGTATTATTGACATAAAAATCTTTATTTAAAATTAAACCTTGATATCTTGAAAACTCTTTATATCAAATTTTTTTTTGTTCCCGTGCGATTCGAGATATCGAGATTTTAATATATTTGATCTTAATGTAAAAGAAGGTTTGATGTCTTGAAATACTGTATTAATATCTTAAAAGCCATATAGGTAGTTGTTGATTACATGTTAATTTGTTCCTAGAGTGCACTCATAAATTAAAAACTTATAAACCAAAAATCGATTTCCCATAGATATAATGTTAAAAACAGGAGTTCAGTTTTCAACAATGAAATTTGACCATAATAAAATTAAAATAAAGGCTAACAAAATCAGTAGTTTATAATTAAACAATGATTTATTTATCTAAAAAAGGCAAAAATGTGCTTTTAAAATCAAGCAGATTATAATACAGTAAGACTCTGCTTAACGCTGCTCTGTTTAACACTGTTTCAATATAACGCAGTTTTTTTTTCAAATTCTATGTTTTTTATTGATTCATTTTGGTGTGGTTTTTCAAATCGTACTCACATAAATCCGAAATCGGCAAATTTTTTTTAATACTCCTATGCCTTCTCACAGTGTGTTTGATATCAATATAGTGTAGTATATACAAATGTTTGCTGCGGTCACAGTTCATATTTATGATCGGTCATCAAGAGTAAGCTTTTCTGAAGATGAGGAGCAAAAGGAATTTTCAATGGCTTTTCTCAAAACAAGTTTAACCACTATTATGGAAATCATGGATCAGTTATACAAAATGATCCAAATTTTGATAGAAAGTTCAAAGGCAAGACAAAATGTCATGGATGTGATGTCTTGGTACTGACAATTGCTTGCTGAAAGCAAGAGGAAAAGGAAAACAATGTTAGATGACGTAATAAAAAAACAAAAAGTGTCAAATGAGGAAGACGATCCCTCATCATAAATTATTTACTCAAATATTTTTGATTTTCATGGATGATTTATAAATACAAATCAATATTAGCAATAAAAAAATGTCTATAATTAATATAATACAATAGTAATAATACATGTTATAAAATAAAATAAAAAAAAATGGTACATATATTTTTTTATTCACTGTTCTGTTTCACCTATTTCATTATTTACATATTAAGATGACCTCGTTTAATGCTGTTTTGTTTAGGGCTTTGTTTCTTTGGAACATATCCTCTGCATTAAATGGGGTCTTACTGTACTAATGAAATTATTTATGTTTTATTAATGTTAAAGAATTTTTATTCTTCATTATTATTGATAGATAAGTAGATGAGCTTTTATACAAATGAACTATTGCCTTAGGCATAACCTAGGAATGGAAGTTATTTACATAAATATGCTGGTAAACTATGGCAGCTGGAGGATGTGCTACTTCTGCTTCTTGTGTTGCCATTTTTATTTTTCTGATTTTGTAGCAAATGATGTATTTTCTTCTACAAACTCAGTCATATTGTATAGATATGTATATGGTTTGAAATGTATATTATGAGTGTTCAAAATTTATTTTTTGCTACTCTGTTCATAGTTTTGATTTTTTTAATACTTCATATTTGAAAAAAACTTGTTAAACCTTGTTCAGCATGAACTGTTAAATCAAGAATTACTTGTATAGTTTTACAGTATATTTATTTTTAGAGCATTTCATTTTCATCATTTTTAAAATTTTATAAAATTTTTGAATTTTTCTAAACTGAAAATATCATGTTTGTATATCTGAAAGTTTGTAACTACATGGTTTCCATAAATTAAGGAACAAACAGAAAAATAACAGTTATCTTTTAAAAACTAGCTTTATATGCACAAAATTATGTATATTACATAGAGTAAATGCTGAGTAAGAATGCTTAATAAAATATATAGTAAATAAATTTGAAAGATAAGCTATTATTACACAATATGCTGTTATACTGTATAAAGTATTATAAGATTAGATCATAACAGTATATTTCCGCTCATTTATATGAGCGGGTAATTTCTAGTACAAATTATTTCTGTAGTCCTTAATAAATGAAATTAGATTCATCATAAAAATTGCTTTGTAATGATTGTTCACCAATTTAAAGAGATTTTGAGATATTAAAGAGGAAAATCCAGATAGCAGATTTTAAAATATGGCTAATAGATATCATTTAACAAATGAAATGAAATGGAGAGCAATTGGGAGACTAGAACAGGCCAAAGTCAGACAGAAGTAGCCAGACGGTTAAATTTTAGTGCTACTATAGTTCACAAGTTGTGAAGCCAGCTCAAACAGCATCTTGAAATACAGTAGTGAAAGACCAAGGTTACTAGTGCAGTGGATGATCAATATTTTTGATTACCAAAAACATTATTCTAACACATCTACAATGTGTCTTTGCACAGCTATAGGAATTGCATTGCTCACTGCGGGCTTCATGAAGGGGTCTGTATACAAAGTGACTAGAAGTCTGCATGTCCTTTACCTCACATCATAGGAGAGAACACTTGAAGTAGGCAAGATATTATGTCAGTTGGACTGAAACCAATTGAATCTATATTCTTTATAGATGAGTCCAGATTTTTTTCTACATTGTAACTCCAGTCATATTTTGATATTGAGAGAATCAGGGACATGTTACACTTCCTCTAATATTTGAGAAAGAAACACTTATGCTGAAGGTAGCCTTATGATTTAGGGCAGTGGTTCTCAACCTTTTTTCTGTTAAGGAACACATTTTAATATTTTAAAATTGGATGTTTGTGTGTTTTATATGCTTATTTCTGTGGTTCTCAACCTTTTTTCTGTTGAGAACCATTTTTCTGTTGAAGAACACTTTTTAATATTTTAAAATTTGGCGGGCCACCTAAATATTTTAAATAATAATTTAGATTTAACAACAAATTTTTATTAACAATTAAATAATAATTTAGATTTAACAACGAATTTTTATTAATAGATTATTGTATTTTTTATTATTTATTACATTCAGATTACAGACGTACCCATAAGAGATTATTAAATGGCAATCATTATTAAATTATAGTGCCACCTGTGGATTTTGTCTTCTTAGAGAAACTATAATTTTAATTTAATTTTTATTCCTTAATTTTTAAATTATGAATAATGACAAAAAATTTTGATTCTTGCAGAAATTCGAGGATTATATTTTTCTAATGATACCCTACTTATAGGAATTGGCATAGTTGTTTGACTGCAAAAGGGCTATCCAGCCAACCATGTTTCTCTATTAATATATATGATTCACACAATTATATACATACAATTCATTCTTAATTTTTTGCAGCACACTAGTTGAGAACCACTGATTTAAGATGACATTTTATTAAGTGACTATATGCAAAGTTTCAAATTTTTGAGACTAGCAATAACTAACCTAAAATTCATGGCTCTGCAAACTTTCCAGAATCTGTCCATCTAGGTCTTAACTGTCCAGAAATAAATTCCTAAAAACTAGCTATTCTAACACTAAATCACAACTAACAACTAGAGCTTCACAGTTGTTGATGAAATCATGAACACATATTAGAACAAAATGACAAAAGAAGTTAATGTGCTTATAAATTATAAATGTAATAATATCAAAACAAATAATATTAAGCAAAAAATAATGATTTATTAAACTCACAAATTACTTAACAAAGTGTTAATAAGAATTAGGAATAATAATAAATCGCAAGTTATATTTTAATAACTTATTTAATTATCAAACAAATAATCAAAAAACAACAATAAAGTTATCAAATAAATTTTAAATTAATTAAACTATGAATCTCTATTCACACTACAAGAAAATATCTTTCTTGTTGATCAACAGTTCAACAATATCACTAAGCTTAACATTACTTTTGATTCACATCATCTCAATCACATCAAGATCAGTTATCATCTTAAATAAGTGATTTACTTAACCACTTCACACTCAAATTCATTTACATACATAATTCTGTCAGATAATTTCTATTTTCTGTTCACAGAATGTTATTGACAGATAAGTCATTCATCTTTACAATTATTTTAATTTATTCTTATAATGTTTACAATTTGATTAAAAAGAGACAATTGTTTAACTCTACTATGCGATCCCAGATCAGCAGTGACTTTATTCAAATTAGATGACATCATGATACACATTCTTGAAGGTGAAACCATTTTGTTTCTTTCTGTTATTATAAAAGATTAAGTTGGGAGAATAAGTATCCGTACCCTTAATTAAATAAAATACCCAATGAATAAATATAATAGGAATTATATTGAAATAAAAAAAGGTTTAGGTTTGATTCTTCACATGCACAGATGTGCTTCCTAGAGGAAACATGAATGCCAGAAGGTACAGGGATGATGTCTTAAATCCATTGTTTATATGCAAGTGCAATTGGAGATTTCTTTATCCTGCAGGACAATACTATTTGGCCACACCAAGCAGACTAGTAAACCAATACTTTTAAGATCAAACCATTGTTTGTATGGATTGGCAGCCAGATTTCCTGATTTTAACCCTATTGAGAACATTTGGGATACTCTAGAGCAGGGCTGTCCAAAAGGTGGCCTGCCAAGCCATTTTGTGTGGCCCGCGAGGCTTTCACGATTTTTGACATATTACTTTTTGATGTTTTTTCACTTTTATTTATTACTTTTTTTTTAAGAGATTAATAAAAATAATTCTAAAATTGAATTTTATTAACTCAATCAATTAATTTTTTCTAATTATTAGTAATTATTTAATGATCAGCAAGTTATCAATGACATCACATTTTTATAAGACTCTCAATCACATCAATTTTAGTTTTAGCTATTTCAGCTTAAAGATTTGAATTGCGACTGTATTTTAGTTATTTTCTGGTTTCTAACACTTGCCATTTCAGTGATTGTGTGACCATTGTTGTGAAACTCTGTTTTCATTTTATTTTACTGTTTAATTTAATTTTATTTAATTTTTGTTTTACGCCGAGTTTGTTGGCATTTGTGAAATGAGTGAGAAAAAACGTAAAATAGAAAATGAAAATCTAGTCTGTGAAATGAGTGAGAAAAAACGTAAAATAGAAAATGAAAATCAAGTACAATATATTAGTAGCGGTGGGAAAATGACTTTTTCATAACAAATCACATGAATAAACTGCTTTGTTTAACGAACGGTTTTCCTAACTTTTGTGATTTTGTTCGGAAAGTAATATCAATGTTTGGTAGTACCTAACTTTTGTGATTTTGGTCGGAAAGTAATATCAATGTTTGGTAGTATTTATTTGTGTGAAAGTGCATTTTCTAACATGAAAATAGTTAAAAATCGATTCTTGCCTTGGAGATTCTTCTTTTTTACATATTCTGCAGATAGACACAACAGGAATGGATGTAAATATCCAGCCCTTGTAAATGCTGCTACCCACCCTCATTTATCACATTAAATAGTACATACATACTTTCTTTCATATATTTTAACTGTTTATATTTTATAACTTTTCGTTAGCATGTTCTATTGGATGTAATCTGGTAATATAATTTTGTAATAAGGTTTGTTAATCTGGAAATAAAATTGGTTTCCGAAAAGTATTATATTTATGCGTTCCTTTTGTTGAAACAATAACATATCAAGTACCAAAGCCCTTTCCCCTTTTTTGTTAACTGCAGCCCTCCATATCTCTAGTAAACACAGATATGGCCCTTGAGTTCATTATAATTGGACAGCACTGCTCTAGAGAGATATGTAGCTGCCCTCAATCTCTGCTATAAGACTGTGGAGAGCTCAGAAGTGCTTTGCAAGAACAATGATTGTTGCTACCAGTTGAATTGATAAGCAATATCTTAAATAACATGTAACATTCCTGCAGGTTCTGCATTGCTATGAAGGGTGATGATATTCCATATTGAGACATTTTGGCTATTTTATTTTCACAAACTCTATTGGTTTTGTTCTACATATTCAAATTTATGCAGTGGTACCTCACAATTCAACACTAATTCATTGCCAAACTAGTGTCAAATCGAGAAACTGTTGAATTGCGGGACAATATTTCCCATATAAGACTATGGAAAATAGATTAATAAGTTGTCAGACTCCCATCCCACTTCCCCTAGCAGGGAGGTGAAAAAGACATACTATATTATTTTACTATTGTATAACATTAAATTACAAAATATACTATTTTATACATGATACATACAATTTATTTGCCTTGGATGTTGGAATGAAGTCTTCTTTATCTTGTTTTACTTTGAATCTGTGAGACCAACCTTGACTCACTTTAAATTTCTCAGTTTGATATGAGGTACATTCTGGAAGTTTCCTTTTACAATTCTTCGAAAATTAATCTACCCTTCTCACAGATCATTGCTTAAATTACTGGTCTCCCTTCATCTGTCTTTTCTCTAATACAGGTGAGAAACAGCTTTTCCATCTCTTCATTGATGAAAGATCTATTCTTGTCAGAAATCTTAATTGCTCTAGCAGACACCCTAACACCCATAATCTTCTCTCTCTGTTGCAAAATGTTGCTACAATTGACCTAGGAATGCTATACTCTTGAGTTACATCTTAATTGTTCTACTTTTCTGCACTTCATCTATAATTTCTTTTTCTTCTCTATATTCAATCAAATGTTTTCTTTCCAGAATTATTCCTCTAATCAGTTCTCTTTGAAATCATCCTTACATATCACTCGAAAAAAAAAAAATAATATCTACAAATGCACAAATTTTTTACTTTCTGAGTAATGCAAAATTGAAAATTATCACAAACAACATGGCCAAACACCAAAGCAATCCCACAAGAACTGACAAATATCAAATGACATCACACAGTTCCATGCACGTGCATGCGCCAGCCCGCAAAATTCAAATGTCAAATTGTGAGGCACCACTGTATAGGAAATAAATATTTTATATTCACTATTTTTATTCTTTCTTTAATGTGTAATATAACAAATATTTTCACTAAATTTTAGAAGAAAAATATTTGTTGGAATATGATATTTCTATTTGTTCCTTAATTTACATAAACCAATGTAAATGAGTATTAGTATTCGTATAGTCACAATCTTTAATATCTAAAAGATAATTGTATAAAATATTGAACATAATAATAATAATTTCAGAATCTATAATTACATAGATTTTATTTTAACCATTAGTAATTTGTAGGTAATATTATAAAACAAAAGCATATTGATTTATTCAAAATAGTATGAATAATGATGTTTAATAACATTATTGGCAATGAACATATTAATATGTTTTAGGAAATAGTACCGAGTACCAAAACAATTTTATTATTTTTCAATTTCATTTTATTTCAAATGAATTGAGAGGCTTATTCATTAAATTATTATATTTACTTTAAATTAACTTTTAAATAAAATTATAAATTTTGTAATTGTATTATGATATTAAATATCTTTTATTTTAATAGATTGGACCATTTGTAGATAGTAAACATGAAATAATTGAGGTATGTTAAATATCATAGGCAAATTATAATTAGTATTAATTATCTATTTTGTTGTGTTAATCCAATATATATAATTAGCTTTATAAATATATACATTTTTATAATATAGATAGTCTTCAATTAAAAATAGACTTACCATGGGAGTGCCAACCATGGCCCCCTCCGATTTTGCCAATTTTTTCGTATTTTGTAGAACAACCCTCCCACAAAACCATGGTGAAATAATACGACGCACCTCTCAAGCATTGCCGAAAAAAATGGGTTTAAAGTTTCTATATTCTTTATATACAGAGTCATATCACCCCATCATCAAGTGCTGTGGTAGCGCAGTGTGTTCGGCGTGCAATTGATGTTGCGAATGGTTGAAAGGATGTGGGTTCGAATCGCTACTGATAATTTTTTTTTTCTTATTTTTTTATCGAAAATGAAGTGGAATATTGTATAATGTATTTTATTAATGAGAATTTATTTTTTTTTATAATTATTTTATTTGCCATACTCTTTAAATATTTCTCTCACAGATATTAAATACATGTATAAAGGAATGTAATTAAACTTTTTTACACTGAATATTTAATTTAATTAACAAATACAAATTATATTTTCATAAAAATCTTTGTTTATTCTGCGCACTTGCAATATTATCTTATTTAACAGAGGAGTTATAACAATACAAGGAACAAAGTCCTAACCCAAACAATATCAAGTATTTATTGTATTGATAGTTTCGAATTGCGACAATTATATAGCAAGTTTACAAGGGATTAGTTTTCAAAATTTTATTGCACTTGGGGAATGTTTGTCGGATAAAGGTTAAAACTGCAGTTAATTTGAAGAGACTTGCGAGTGCAAGAAGAAGGTTACAAAAATGCTAGAGCCAAGTGATCAGAGTGTAGAAATTTCTCCGGAATCAAGCTCGGAATTAGAAGTGAGAAATGCTTTAACAAATGCTCTTATTTATTGTAAGAGCTTGCTGGAAGCAGAAAATCTGTTGACAAACACACCACCTACAATTATATCTGACATTTCCATTGCTATGGGCAAAGAAATTTTTAAGGAGATCAAGTTCATGCTGGAAGATCGAAAAATTATAATAGACGAAGATCTCATACTTGCCGATAACATTACTGTTGATAATTGGGAAGAATATGAACAGGTATGTTTTAAATGTTTGGCTAATGATCATGTCTGTTGGTTTTTTTATTTTTTAACTTGTAAGTCAGTGAATGTGGCCTAAAAGACAATCGTAACAATGTAATTTCTTTGTTCATAGTGTAAGGATGAATGTACTAGTAAAGAGAGTGCTGAGTTTATGCCACAGGAATTTCAGTCTTTTCGCGATTATGAGTTTATTCCATTTGAATATAAGGAAAAGGCAGTTGCTCTGGCAGAAATGCATCCAAAATGGAGTATTAAAACTCTGCAAAGGAAAGGCTGCAGCCGCTTAAAAAGTAAGAAAATACTGTGTGTGTGGAAAGAAGATGTGATGCGAGGCGGAACAGTAATAGATAAATGGAACTACATCGAAACGCAGACCTTCCAAAACTTCCAAGAAGTTAGAGAGAGTCTTGAGCAGATACAATTTTATAAAATATGCACATTACAGAATTAGAGATTTATCAAATATACATTAACATTTGTTTTCAGGTCACAACTTTAGATAACGATAAATAAGAAAAATTTCTAAAAGAAACATTGTGAGTAGTACTTTTATTTTCCTTTGTAGAGATTACTGGTTCTAGGAGCCAATTTTCCCGATTTTCCGAGAAAAGTTTTTCAGGATTCCTGAAACTGGAAAACAAAAACAAAAAAACAAAACAAACTGGAAAACAAAAAAAATTCCCGGGAACGGGCGGGAAGGAATTCTCACCCGGAAACACTAAGTATGGGTAATCCTTGACTTACTATGGAGTTCTTTTTTAATATCTCCATCATAAGTCTTCTTTTATAATTCTTGATTTTTTTTTTCTATTTTAATATTTTCATAAATTAGGTTTCTATTTAATTTAAAACAGTTAAAAATGTATATAAATTTACATAAACATTTGTAAATTATTTATTAACACACATAATTAAATTCATAAATGCAAAATTAAGAAAAAAAATTTAAGAATATAAGAAATATTTTCATCAGTAGTAGTATTTCTTACTGAACATGATAAAGTTACAATGAGATACAAAAATTGCAACAAAAGAAATGAATACTTTGACTACTGATTTGCAACTAATGTGCCAAAAAATGTGTGATAAGTTAGAAGTGAATGAATCAAACTAGTGGCTATTGCATATTGCTGAAAGGCTTTGCTTGCTGACTAATGGCAGCACTGCAATGCATATACAAAAGCAATGTGATGTATATACGTATGTATGTACATATGTGAAGAAATTAACTCTGATCTATCCTATTATTATTTAAACTTTGTTTTGAGAATTTATTCAATTTATTAGTGTAAGTTTCTATCATCATCTTTTTTGCTATTTAGGTTTTTGATACTTTTGTCGTAAGTAATGTGTAAAAATCTTCCACTTAGAAATCAGGAATATACTTAAAATAACACTCTCTAGGTTTAAAACGGAAAACAATTAATTAATATTTATTGAAGCACTTTTGACTTTAAAAAGTCAAAAGTGCAGCAAAAAGTCAGCAGCAAAAAAATTCACACAGTGTTTTCCACTTTGAACCTAGAGCACAATTTAAGTATATTTTGTCATAAGTTTGTGGTTGTTTGTTTTTTGTCATGTAGACATTAATTATTGATAAATTGTTTTTGACTTGATTCTGATATATTTATATTTATTGTAGGAAATAGTAAAAAGACCTGAGCTCAGGCCAGACTCTGGATTTGCAGAGTCATTAGAACTGTTAGGTTATACTTAGTCATTATTATTGGTATTTGTTGAAATTAGCGACTTTGCAATTCCAGAGTCTGGCCTGAGCTCAGGTCTTTTTACTATTTCCTATAATAAATATAAATATATCAGAATCAAGTTAAAAACAATTTATCAATAATTAATGTCTACATGAGAGAAAACAAACAACCAGAAACTTACAACAAAAGTATCAAATAAGTGTTAGACCTAAATAGCGAAAAACTATGATGTTAGAAACTTACATTAATAAATTGAATAAATTCTCAAAACAAAGTTTAAATAATAACAGGATAGATCAAGAGTTATTTTCTTCACATGTATATGCAAGCAGAAAAATTGAATTAAAGAATTTTATTATAATAATTTTTGGCCATCATAAGTGCAAATCATCATAAATCAAGGACTACCTTTATCACCTCAAATATCCTCAAAATCAACATTCAAATCTAGTTAGTTATCGTTACATGTTGGATTTCTTTGTTGCCCAAACAACAAGATAAACTTTTGGCATTTAAATACCAATTATCCATAAAATAAAAAGTTAAATTTTCTTCCAGATGACCTTCATTACTATACAACTTTTTCCATGCTATCATAGGCTGCCTATATCTGTGGTGAGATCTTCCTTTCTTGTTTTATGTTGCTTTTCTACAAGAGGCTACTAAATGGTAATGAAATTCCAATATTCATTATAAGCCAAAATATACTTCCATTTGGAATATAATTATTGTGAATTGAAAAATGAAAAATCCCATCTTTGTGAAATGATGAATGGGAAATTCTATTCATCACTTCACAAAGCATTCCCAGTGCTCAGATCTTTCTTGAAAAACTCTGAAGGTTTGGAATCAAAAAAATAACTCCAAATCATCTAAGATGAAGTGCAACATATTTCCAAATAAATAAGTTGTTCTACACTATAAATCAGTGGAAATGATTCAGCTTTCCACATAGATAATCCAGGACTGAATCTATATCCTAGATCAGTGATGGCGAACCTATGACACGCATGTCAGTGCTGACACGGGAGCTCATTTTTGGCGACACGCATCTTCAAAGATAAAAAATTTCATAATTCCAATATTTGTCTTTCATACCTGCCAGAGTTGGTTATTAATAATAATATTATTACTTACGTTAATGCCATTTAACAAAGTATTTTAAATGCCATTTAACAAATAATTAACTTACAAATTATAAATATTTCTAAACAAATAATTAACTTACATAAATTATAAATATTTCTATTTTTTTTTTAGTCTACTTTTGTGATGTGTGACACGCCACGAAAATTATGTTTCGATTTTTCAAAATTTTGACACCCCGAGCTCAAAAGGTTCGCCATCGCTGTCCTAGATCAATGGAATGAATTAGATGTGTTATTTAAGGACAGGAAAATCTATATGTATATGAGATCCAAATTATGTGTAACTTAAATACCAATTTATTTACAATACAAGAGCAACAAAATACAATGTAGAGATGAATTTTTTCACTTTGATTAATAAATTTTGTCTGGGAAAAAAGTAAGTGTAGAACAATGTAACACAAGATGAAATGAACCTCAGGATTCCTGTATGCAGAGAATTTAGGAAACACATGCATTTAATTTTTATAAACTTTAGAGAAGATTTACAATTAAAATCCATAATAATAAAATACATATAAAATTTTACTTACAGGAACTTAAATTGATATTATAAGTGATGAATTTTATTTAAATTAACTGAAATAGTTAAATAATTATTTTCTCTAATTACTATTAACTTATTGAAGAAGACAGAAATACATAAATTCTAAAAATATGTATATATATAAATTTATTATTGAAACTCCCCATGATTATCAATTTGATTCAAATCAATTTATAATATACAGTAGAAAAATCTGTTTCAATATATTTAAAAATTAAAAAACAACTTAAAAAATAAATCATGCTTCCAGATCTATCAAATGAATTGAATTTCTTGCTATTTAACAGCAGGGATGGCCAAGCTTCATGTCAGCACAAGCCATTTAGGAGAATTTCAAATACTTGAGAGCCACAATAAATTTCTTTGAGTTAATAAGAATTACCATATATACTCATGTATAAGCTGAGGTTTTTTTCTCAGATAAAAATTTTTGAAATGGGGGGTCAGCTTATACATGGGTCAAAAAATCAACTTTTTTCTTGACTGGAGAAATTGAAGTAATAAGCTAAACCATAATTTACTGAACATCTTCTGAAGACCAGGATGGAAATTTTGAAATAATTCATTTAACTACAATATCAGGTAAAATCTTACCTTACCTCAAAATGATTGAACGCGTTGCACTGTCAATTCCAACCTGTGTCAACCTGTGTCTATATATCGTAATCAGATAGGTGACATTGCACTGCGCTGCATGATATGATGCGACATGAAAACTCTTGACAATCAATCAAGAATCTTACTTAGGATTCAAATTTGAGAAAAAAAATATATTTATTTTTCATTATTATTAATTAAGAATGTTTTAATCCATTTGTTAGTAATCAATAAATGTCTATTATATTTAACTAAGATAAACTTAGATTAAAAAATAACTAAAATAATGTTTAAAATAACAAAAAATTAATAATTATTTAAAATCTGCATTGAAAAATAACTGTAGTCTATCAAAAGAATTCATTGTAACCAAACTCGAAACTTTGAAATCGCATGCTTAACGTCTAGAAATCATGTTGCACACGTCACCTTAACGATATATGACATCATTGTTAGGACAATCCACTCATTTTAAAATATGATCAAAGATTTGAATACAATAATTCAACTCAACTATATGGAAAACAAAATTTCGAACAGTCTCTTGGGAGCTGTTTGACAGACGTATTCTAATGAAATTTTTACTGAGATAATTTAATATGAAATTTTTTCAAGAAAGAAAACAGTTATTCAATAACAACAATAACAAGAAAATATTTTTATGTAAATTATCAAAATTTATTACTACTCATTAACTTGATATTATCGTTAGGATGACAGATTCAGAAAATGTCATACACCGACATCAATCTTGCTTCAGAATAAAGTAAAATTTTACTTTACCCAAAGTGATCAAGCATGTTGCACCACTGACTCCAATCTGCATTTATATAAATACATCAGACAAGTGATGCCACGATGCAGAAATTCTCAACAATAATCCAAGAATCTTATATAGGCGTACTGTGCTGGATCACAGATTAAAGCAAAATTTTACCTTTTAAATTGATATATTGGTGTTATAATTTATTTTATATGTATATATTTAAAGTTTCAATAAAATATTTATATTGGCAAATGGCATTAATGTATCAGTAACTAAAAATCAAAGATCATTGTAATTTATCAGTTTCAAATTTTTATTGAATTTTAAGTGCTAAAGTCAGGAGGTAGGCTTATACATGGGTTTCTTATTTTTACCAATTTTCAAACTCTGAAGTCAGGGGTCGGCTTATACACGGATCGACTTATATTCAAGTATATATAGTATATCAATTTTTTAAAGTAATCTTAACAATAGTTTCAAAATTTATTTGTCATATATTTCATCTGCATTTATTTTGTTCAGATGCATACTATTTACAATAAATAAATAAATAAATTACAAATATATTATTTATTTTTTTTTTTAAATTAAGTAGGTATTTGCTCCATATTAACTATTGACTTTCTTGGCATGAAGCCTCAAAACGTACCAAAGAACTGCAATTTGGCCATTGTGGCTTTATAGAGGCCATTGTGGCTATATAGTATATAAATTAATTTAATTTGATTTTTATTTAAAGAAAATCAAATTAAATAAAAATCAAATTTGAAAAATTAAAATGGCTAAAAACAGAAATGGACATTTTTTGACAAAATAAGAAAATTTCATCTTTATATATTTAATTAATTTTTTCACTAATAACTGACCAACAGACTTAATAAAAAATAAAATAATTAAGATATTTATTTGATAGTGTTCTTACCACTTTGCCATGGTGTTTCACACAATGTAATAAAATCAATAATAGAATGTTCCATTTCTAGTACTGTTGTTACTTTTCCATGGATAATTGTTAAACTTGGTGACTGACCTGTTCTATCATAGGGCAAACCTCCAGAAAATATTACAAATGAATCACTGAAAAAAGAAAAATCACATCTACATATATTCATTTTTTAAAATACAAATAATAATTACAAAACTGAATTATTTAATAATTAATTTTAAAATTTGATTAATCTTTTAAAAAGTTATCTATTATAAACCATTGCTCTGAACAGACTTGATGAGAAAGTTTTTCTTATATAAAAGACAAATTTTAATAATATAGTATGCACCAAAGTATACAGTACTGAAATGAAAAAACGGACAATATTATCTTGTCATCTGTTAGTTTATTTCTCCTGAATGAAATTAACACACATTATTACATATGTTAATTTATCATGATATGCATAATGTAAGTGCTTGAAGAGTACACTGTCTCTCAGTAGGTAGTGTTCATATTGTTCACACAGATTCTCAAACATATCATGGAACAGAGGTTGCTGCAGACTCCTGCAAAAGGAGACAATTTGTTCGCTTAATGCAGGTAAATTTCTTGGCAGATCTTCACAGTTGAACACATTTTTCTTTAACATGCTCCATAAGTAGGCATCAGGTGGTGTAAGATCGGGGGAATGAGAAGTCAGTACCACATGAAATGATTTGTCCTAAAAAGTTTTCCTGCAGAATGGCTAGAGATTCTCAAGCTGTATGACTGGTTGCCCCATCATGTTGATACTACTGATCTATTTATGTAGGCTCTTTGCACGACAGAACTTCTCAAATCCTGAAGAAATGGTCCAATTGCCATGTCCATGTAGCAGTCTTGAGTGGTATTAAGAGCATTGTCTTCCTCATCCTCAATGAAATAAATACCATATACACTGACGGAAAAAAAAATCCCAACACCAAGAAAGACTTGTGTTAGATAAACAAAATTTGGTAGGCGTGTTTATACATCTGAA
>AYEL01089879.1:0-10109 GCA_000484575.1 Olivierus martensii | reverse complement strand
GCAAGGGAAAATAAAAGTTTAGATGGAGATTAATTTCGACTGATATTTGGAAGTTATTTGATTCGATTATTAATTAAATTTCATCCGAATGAGGAATTTTTCAGTCTATAGAGAATATAAACGATCAGCTTTTATAGATCGTTTTCTAAATTTCTAAATTTAGAAAGTTATTGTAAACAATTTACTTGGAAACTTGAATTCAATCGATTCTATTTTACGATCTAGTAAATAGATAAAATATATTGAGAGGTACTGAGCGATAAATGATCAGAAATAGAATTCATTTATAAAAATAAGTTTCTATCGATGTGTTATTTTCTTCTGAAATTCTCTTAAAATTAAAAAAAATGATGACAAAGCATTCTGATTATCTCATTATAGTTGAATACAAACTGTAACTTCAGTCGTTAAAAAAAACAAAATAGTTAGCATTATACATGACAGAAATAACAATAAATACATTGCAATTCTGAAGTTAAATTTTAGAAGCAATTATCGGAAATGTTTGAAGAGTTAACAAAAGAAAGTTATAAATTTTCTTTTTATTGAAAAATACATTATATAAGTAAAGACATATATTTTAATATCTGGTGACGATTCTGCAATACAGAATGACCTATTTCAGACAAATATTTAAATGGAACAAGACCAAAATATTATCACAACGATGTATAAAAATTCTCTGTCTCCGAGTTCATTTTAATCGGGAAAAACTATTGTTCTTTCATCCTTACCCATAAGTCCTCGAACGCGCAAGGCCTAAGCCCGTCATTCCGTTAGGTTAGTTAAGTCGAAATATCCTAAATATTTTTATCTAGAGCTGGCCACTTATAGAGCCGCCATCATTACAGGCTGACCAACACCCACGATGGAGTCAACCGGCAGGATGGGTTTCAACGGTTCAGGCCCAGATCCCTCCTGAAAAATTGGAGGAGTGGGACCATATAGATAAGCATATATTTTTATAATAATGATTTATCTTGATTAATAGTCTGTAATTGGCGCTAATCATTTAGTAGAAAATTGATGTATTTTTTTTGTATTCTACATAATGCATTGCAAACATTTGTAATAATTCTTGATATCGTAGGCTGGTTAATATGAACATCTCCAGAATTTTAAGCCACAGCTTTACTACGCAGCCATCGGGATGACCTGTCATTCCGCAGTCCATGGGTCCTCCAGTTTGTTCTGTGAAGTGTTCATTATCCGAACATGTGTTCGTTAACCACGGCGGGTCCCACAGTTTGTTCTGTGAAGTGTTCGTTATCCGAACATGTTCGTTAACCGAACATAAAGCCAAAAGTGTTCGTTATCCGAACTGTTCATTAACCGATCACCCACTGTATCTGATAAAAAAAATAAGAAAGAATATACTGCATATTAAATAAAAAGAAAAATGTCATTAAAACCCCACACAAGAATTTTTCAATCTAAAAAATGGAAATTTTAGATTTTATTTCAATGGAAAATTAAAATCTTTTTTCCCTCTTTCATTAAACAAAATATCGGAAGTATTTAAATTTAAAAGTCAAAATTAAAGTTTATAGCCGAAGAAACTTCGACATTTATCTTCAACTAAACAAAAAAAAAATGCTTATTTTTTTAAAGTCTAAAGTTACCAATTTATCAGAATTTTATGTTTTTAAATATTCATTACATTTATAATCCTTATTTAATTAAATGTTTATTATATTTCAATGGAATTATGTTGGCTTTCTATTCTTTTTCGTTTAAAATATTTAATATCGTTATATAAACAATAATTAAAAGAGTTGAAACAATAAAAATTCCTATTAATTACTCTTACATCATATTTCCAATTAACATTATCTATATTTATAATTTAATTAAACAAATATAAAGTATATTTCTTTTTAAAAAATTAAAGATCTAACAAATATGAAGTTTTGTAATTCTGCTAACTTTGCTATCGGAAAATTTGAATAAAATTAGATTTCCAAAGTTTTAATTAATGTCCTCGTTCCATTTAAATATAGAAAAGATTATTAATTTCCATATTAAACGAATCATTTATTTTTAAGTAAATAAACAATTTTCAAAATTAAAGGTTGAAGATATTTTAAGAATGTTTCCATGAGCAAGGGAAAATAAAAGTTTAGATGGAGATTAATTTCGACTGATATTTGGAAGTTATTTGATTCGATTATTAATGAAATTTCATCCGAATGAGGAATTTTTCAGTCTATAGAGAATATAAACGATCAGCTTTTATAGATCGTTTTCTAAATTTCTAAATTTAGAAAGTTATTGTAAACAATTTACTTGGAAACTTGAATTCAATCGATTCTATTTTACGATCTAGTAAATAGATAAAATATATTGAGAGGTACTGAGCGATAAATGATCAGAAATAGAATTCATTTATAAAAATAAGTTTCTATCGATGTGTTATTTTCTTCTGAAATTCTCTTAAAATTAAAAAAAAAAATGATGACAAAGCATTCTGACAAAAATAAGTTTCTATCGATGTGTTATTTTCTTCTGAAATTCTCTTAAAATTAAAAAAAATGATGACAAAGCATTCTGATTATCTCATTATAGTTGAATACAAACTGTAACTTCAGTCGTTAAAAAAAACAAAATAGTTAGCATTATACATGACAGAAATAACAATAAATACATTGCAATTCTGAAGTTAAATTTTAGAAGCAATTATCGGAAATGTTTGAAGAGTTAACAAAAGAAAGTTATAACTTTTCTTTTTATTGAAAAATACATTATATAAGTAAAGACATATATTTTAATATCTGGTGACGATTCTGCAATACAGAATGACCTATTTCAGACAAATATTTAAATGGAACAGATATTAAAATATATGTCTGAAAATATATATGTCTTATGACAAATATATATGACCAAAAAAATTATCACAACGATGTATAAAAATGCTCATTATTAATTGTTTTACAAATTCTCTTACAAGGACATCAATATTTTAACTAATTTGTCCTTCATTATTTCATTGTTTTATACTTCGTTATTCTTTCTGATAAAATAATTTTTATTTGTTTATTTTAATTAATCTGTTTAACAAACCGGTGTGAAAGTATTTCCCTATTTTTGAAATTTTGAATTTTTTCTTTGACACTTTTAATATTTTCGTTTGCAATCCCACCGTTTATGTCCCAAATTCAAAACATTGAGTCCAACTTTACATTAGTCCCTTTCTGTGATTTCATTAATCATATGTCTCTTCATAATATATCTATCTATATCTGAATACAGTATCTTTAATACCAATAAGTTATTATAAAAAATTTCTACATATAAATATTTTATGTAATAATAATAATAATGTTTATTTAAATTAGTCTTTGTAGAAGAGATGGAGTACATTATGATGAATATGATGAAAATTGTTGTTTCATAAAGATTACTTTTTACAAAATCTCACAGTTTATTTACAGGATGTTTTCTAGAAGACAGTTTTTGTAGTTTACAATTAATTCTTTGATGAATTCAACCATCATAGTAGATGAAAATCGATTGAATTATAAGATATCAATTTTATATTTATTAAACTGTTATTTAATGTAATTAAAAATAAAAACAAAAAAATATATAATATTGAAGTTTCATAATTCTTTATCTTTAATCTGATTACTGTATTTGTTCTTTTAAATTGTTTCAAATAACAAAAGCAAACAAAAATCATTTCACAACTCAGTTTTTAAGATGAATTATAAATATTACTCAGAAATATTTATCGAAAGTAATAATACTCATTATATAATCAGCATGATATCTTTAATGCTTTTATTCCTTTTCAAAATATGCCAATAGTAGATAAGACATTATTTCTTTCCATAAAATTGAAACTTTAAATAAATATGAATATGTCATTTTATTTTCATTCCGTTATCTGTTACATGTATGTTATTTTTTCAGTTGTTTTTGTCTGTCAAAACTTATTGAATACCTGTTTGTCTCAAGATTTTCAAATAAAGTTTTAATGTATACCGTTAAGAATTCTTTATCCTATATCGAACATTCTCTTCATCCTATGAGGCATTTTCAGGTATTGCATAAGCACAGTTTTTATTATTTTAGACCTCCCCACTCTCGTGTAAGAAATCGTAAGCAATATATTGACCGTTTTCTTAAATTACGCTAGATTTTATTTTTCTACTCCTCATTTGCTGTTTAAAAATAAGAATGTATATATCATTTTATAAATTTATAATTATTAAAGATTAAGGTTTTACTGTGAAAGGGCGTCAAAAATATAATGTAGTGCATGTAATGTATTAAACAGTTCTAGTGACCGAATTGAATTTAAAATTGAAAATTTTTTAAAATTATACGTAATCTTCTGTCCTCTTAAAATGTTTACATAACACTTGAATGTCCTTCTCCTGAAATTCGTTGCCCCTTCAGTATGGTTTCTCTGCAGATAGGCGAATATTTGCAGAAAAGATACCGAAAGATAAACATTCTTTATTGGAGAGAGAGAAAATTTGTTAATTATGATGCCATGCAAACATTTTAAATGACTTTGAATTAAACTGATAATAGGAAATCTTCTCTTATCAATAGATTTTCTTAGAAAATTATAAAGTTAATAGTAATAAATCTATTGTTAAATAAACTTTTACGAAACGAAAATATTAAAATCTCAAAACCTGCTAACGAGATGCAAACGAGTGGAAGAGAAAAAGTTTAAAATTTCATAAATGGAATGTTAATTCAGACAAGTTTAAGATGGGTGTAAGTGTTAAAACAACAGGAAACAATATTGTATCGAATTTCTCGCCTAGTAATTTTTACTGAACCTAATTTCTCTGAAAACTTAAGCAGTTTTACATAAAACTAAAATATAATACTTTGTTACACGATATGTACTGTACATTTACTAAATATATATTTGTATTATTAAATAATACAAATATATAATACTGTAAAAAACATTTTTACTGTTGACCTTCTTTAATATAAGCCGAATTCCTTCTCGAAAAATTATGTTGTAGGTTTTGACACTCTTGAAGTTTCTTCGTGAGTATATCAACAAGCACGTCAGTGACTGTTAGCTCTACTTATAAAGAAGAGAAGGAATCACATCGTTATTCTACCATTGACATTTGCCTTCCCATAGATATTCTCCTTTCATCTGGAAGGATGGATCGACTATTGAATAGATTGATTGTATTTATTCAGATTTTTTTTCTAGCACTTAATACCAATCTTTTATTATTGACATTTGCCTTCCCATAGATATTCTCCTTTCATCTGGAAGGATGGATCGACTATTGGATAGATTGACTGTATTTATTCAGATTTTTTTTCTAGCACTTAATACCAATCTTTTACTTGCCAGAAACATTACCATGAATATTTGCAATTCTTTATATGATTTAGAATTCCACTATTTCTTAATACCATTACAGACTGAATTCAAAAGTGCAAAACTAATAAAACTGACAATATAAAAAATTCTTTTCAAATATAAATCACAGAAGTAAATTTATTTAAAATATTATGATAATTGTTTATTTCATTTTTTGTACATTTTTTAATACATTGCTTAAAATCTGAGAATTATATTTTAGCATATAAGTTCAGTTACTGCAAGATGTAATTGTTACCATTTTCATCCAAGGAGTTTTGCAGAATAATTTTGATATACGAATTTTCATTCAAATATAAACACTATTCAATTCTGTTTAAGCAGGAACAGCCAGAAATACGTGCATAAGACATTATATTGATTCAGTTGAAAAAATTTAAAAATATGCCTTAATAAATAATATTTCTCTAAAATTAAAAAATTCATTTTTTTCCAATTCCAATTTAAAAACTTATAGCATTTTATTAATAATGTAATAATAAAAGTGATGATGTGATGTGCAATAAAGTTAGAAAATAAAATTGTTTTCATATTACAGTATAGCGATATTTCCTTCGGCAACTTATCCGAAAAACTCAAAATATACACAAAATAGACTTTCCGTATAAAATTGTACTTTGAAATACTGAAAAACAATAAAAATAAAAAATTCAAAATACTTTATATTGAAATCGTAAGCATCGAAAATAAATTTTTAGTCTAGTATTTCCAAAACTTGGCAAGTAGAAAAAATATGTGAACTATTTTTTAACTTTTTAATTAAGTTTAAAAATTCTGATCGTCTACTGAATATTATAATTTTTTATATCATCTTTCAAATGTATTTATACTTAAATAATTTCATTCAACTCTCACTTTTCCTATATTTTGGCAGTTTTCAACATGAACAGTATTAAGTAGTTCTTGACATTGGTATTATGAATGATTTTCGAATTTATTTAATTTGGCTTGTAATTTTGCACGAAAAGTTGTTTTTATAAACGTAAATCTCTATATTTTTATGAAAAATTAAAAAAAAGATGTATATCAATATATGAATAACTATTAAAAGTACAAGGAAATTCGAAATTTTGATAAGTTATTCTCAACATTGGTTATAACAAAAAATGCAACAAGCCTTTCATTATATCAAATGGTATGTTATATTTTTCGTTAATCATAGAGGAAAATAAACATTTTCGGATTATTTTAGAAATTTTCTGATAGAAAAATTTTTTAATCTGTAAGAGATCTATCAGAATAGCTTGCAACACGAAGGTTAAAACTTACTTCCTGTTTTTAGCAATGTGCTCAAATAAATAAATGTTATGCAACAACAGTTTATGTAATAATGACGAATTATATGTTAATTATTGATTTGCTCTTTTAATTCATTCTTACGAAGAGCGATTGACATTATTTATTATGAATTAATAAAAAAATTGCAAAAAAAATACTAAATAATATATGTATGGTCGCAAAAAATATATTTTTAATTTTTATAAATTTTCGGACCAAAATAAATACTTTATTATGTAAAAAATATATAAATTCTCTCTCAGTCACATTTAAACAATATTATCTGATTATGCTGCTGAATAATTCACTTAATAAAAGAGTTGAGTTAAATAGTAAAATAGGTTATTTCATAAATATAAAAACGTCATCAACTTAGAGAAGATTGAAAAATATATGAAAAGTTTTATCTTGGGATTAAATTATTGTATACAACACAAGAATTATGGCTGATGTTATACAATATTTTACAAAGGTATACATATATATACTGTATATAGTATGTAGTATATGAAAGACGTTTCAAAATAACAAAATTTACATAAAGATAAAAGCAAATATTTTTATTCAAAAATTAAGAAAATTCTTACTAAAAAGAATAAATATGTTACAAAATGGAAGTCACAAATAATTTGAAAACCCTCAGGAGAAGTTATAAATAAATAGGACAAATTAAAGACTGCAAGATAAAAGAAAATTATATAAAGGCACAAATAAATTATCATCTCGAGATGTAAACAAAATAAATTGCAGAACTTATTATATAATATAGTATATAACAGAATACTTATCATAAAGAATTTTATTATTAGCTTGCATAAAAATAAAATCTTACAGAAAAATTAATTTTAATAATTACGAAAATGCAATATCACAATATAAATAATATTTTAGTAAACTATGAAATAGTAGTGCATTATGGTATTTTATATTCTCTTTTTTAACTGCTTTTCAAAGGAAAATATAGTTTTAAGATAGGCATTATGTATGTATGTCTATATGCATCTCTCTCTAATAATTTTCGAATTATTAATATTTTACTATGAAATTTTATGGTGATGTTCTATTACCTCGACCATCATATATTAATGGTCATCTCAACGTCGCCTACTTTAATCCTATAATATCCTACAAGATTGCAATTCATTTTTATAAAAATTTTATTTTATACTTCTGAAAATAGATGGCGCTAAGTGTTTGCAGGCACGTATAATATATGGTTATCTACAATGTTTAACACTTAGCGCCATCTATTATCAATATCTTCACGTAAACTTTAAACGATTGAATGTTTCATTAAGATCTTTTCCAGATCGTATTATAAATTTAAAAAATGTACGAATAGGTGACTATATTTTATTGGACTATAAGAATTTTAAAGTAATAACTGATGATTTATTGGCGAATAATGTATGTTATATGTACTGATTGGCGAATTTGTTTGTTTTATGTGTAACAATCAGTGTTTGCACAACATTGCAATATTTGATTGTATTTGGATGAATAAATAATTATCTAGCGCAATTACTCACCAGCCACATTCACGTGACATTATTGTGACTGAAATGTTGAAATCGTCAAACATGTATTTTATGGCATCACGATGATATGATGATGAGTAACTTCACGATGACGCGTTGACGTCTTGTCTCTGTGAAGATGGCATCATCATGATATCTATGCTGGTTAAATAAATGCCAAAATTGGATACAAAAAGCAAAGGGTAAATGGTAAATAAATAAAGGACTGTAGGCGAATTTAGCTCTTTGCAGAACTGATTGTTATAAATTTTATATAACCTGACGAGTTTTATATAATACTAAAATGCCTGTTTATATTTTATAAAAAGTAATATAAATCTGCATTTTGCAGAATTACTCTTAAAGTTCAATTCTGAACTTTCTACCTTTATTTCTGTTGTTTTGAAGATCCAATCTTTGACTTTTCTTCTTTGTTTACGACTGATTACATCATAATCTTTCGACTGTCGCTAACTTCGGACAATTGGAAAAAATAAGCTGAACATATTTTGAAAAATATCAAAAGCTCCCATTATCCCATTTAAGATTTGATATATTATTCTATGTTTCTCGAAAAACAATAATATTTATAAATATTGTTAAAAAATTTCTAAGTATTATATATTTATCAAACTGGTAAACTCTAAAATATGATACACTAAGCATTTAAAAAACAAAAAATACTGATAACAAGTAACATAACAACCCATATTATAAAAATATTTTTAAAAAATTTTCCAATCTTTATAACGTTTTTCCCTAATATATTTTGCAAACTGTTCCATATTTTGAAAAAATATCAAAAGCTCCCATTATCCCATTTAAGATTTGATATATTATTGTATGTTTTGATATATTATTGTTGATATGATATATTATTGTATTGTTATTTAAACAATAATATTTATAAATATTGTTAAAAAATTTCTAAGTATTATATATTTATCAAACTGGTAAACTCTAAAATATGATACACTAAGCATTTAAAAAACAAAAAATACTGATAACAAGTAACATAACAACCCATATTATAAAAATATTTTAAAATTTTTCCAATTTTTATAACGTTTTTCCCTAATATATTTTGCAAACTGTCCGAAAGTTCTACAGATAGAAAGGATAATTAAATAAGACCGTTGTTGCAAAAGCAGTTCATCCTCTTATAATATTGATTCGCTCCTACTTATGTTAAACAAGCAGTTCCAGAAAAACTAAAATTACCTACTTTCTGAAGATGTTATTTATTTTTCATTTGGAATCCATTAGTTTTATTTGGCCAATTTTAACGCTAATTTAATCAGAACATCATCATTAGAGCCCCTATAAGTACAAGCCAGGCCGTCCGCCATTTTTAATCTTCCACTAACTCGTTCTTTAAACTCAGTGAGAAGATAATGCAATTTTTTAAAACATTACATTGATGTAAAGATAACGAAATAACATTAAATAAATTTAATCACTAATCGACATTGTGAAATTTATTTTAATTTACTTTAGGTTATTTTTCGAATAATGTTTCAGCGAAAAAATTTCTTTACTAAAAATATTTAAAATATTAACCAAACTCAAAATAATACTAACAATTATTTTTTGTACTAAAGATTTTTAAAACAATTATATAATTTATTGAACTTTAATGAGCTTCTCACTTCATTTATTTATATATTTAATGTTGAGCTGATTCAAAAACAGATTTATTTATAAAAATGTAAATTAAATATAAGAATCAGTTTCTAGCAAGTTTTCTGTATACAGTTTGGTGATTCCATCCATATAGCAAATCATTTTTTCTGATTGTATATAAAATGAATTATAACATCAGTTATTTCATCAAAGGCTTAAAATTTATTTCACAACATTTTTTAAATTCACAAACATCAGACCTATGTGAGGTGAGTTTCATGTTGATTTTTATATTAGTTATCTATTATTCTTATACCTAA
>AYEL01089878.1:0-11130 GCA_000484575.1 Olivierus martensii | reverse complement strand
TAACGCTATTTTTATATACATTTCAATGAAAAATTAATGAGATACCTTTAAAAATATTTGAAGTAATCGTCTAAGCATAATACACTATAATATTTTTTCTGTTTTTATCAAAAATACATCATCATTCAGAATAAAAAAAATTCCAAAATTAATTTTTTATACGTTTATATGTTTATATAAACATATTAAAAGATTTTTGTATGTTTTAATGTATTCGTTTTAATTATGTAAGCACAAAGGACATTTTTTTAGAAATTATAAATGAATCAGTTTATTTACATCTACCTCAAGTAACGGGGCTTACAATAAGAGGATTAACTAATAATTAAATGTGTTGCAAATATTTAAAAAACGAATTGGTTAACAATTAATTAAGTGAATATCATACATTAATATACTCATATCTCTATTTTATAAGATATAGAATTACTGAACTTCTTTATAGATAATAGGAGATAGAAATGATCGTTTTATAGCTCACATTTTAAGGATTTATTTTAGAATTTTATTCTTTCACTAACCAGTGTATAGTAGTCGACTTTACTCGGACATTTCAAGGAACAACTCTATTTACATGGTAACTTTTATGCCAGCATGATGTCAGCGCGCTTTCTAATAATAATAAAAATTTAAAACTAATTTATTTGAATTTATAGTTAGGTCAATGTGAACTAAGTTGCCGAATCATTTAATCGATATTTTTTGGCTGCGGTCAATTTTAGAGTCAATCACAGGCTGACCAATACTCATGGTGGGATCTACCTGAAGGTTGAAGGATGGGGTTCAATGGACATTACCAGATTCTCTCAATTTATAGAAATTTTATGGCTGTTAGATTGGTGAGATATGATGATTATATGCAAAAGTAACATTTTGCATATAATCATTTATTTTAGTATTTAGTATCTATTGGCTTTTTGTGTCCAATTTTAACGTTGATTTAACTAGCATAATATGTGCAATGGCGTCATCATTGCAACCACGTGACGTCATAATGGCAACATTCCATTGTTACATAATTATAACGTAGTGCAACAAATTCGTTTTATGACGTTCTTGCATCACATTGATGTGACTATAATGTCATCCGAATTCGAATTTGACTCTGACGAATTTAAATGAAGGCATTTTCGTTGCCGTCCGAATGTCCATCTCTTGGGTCAAGTTCGATCCAGAATAAGCTATGTTACCTACAGGATCGCGGAAAGTCTTCGTGCATAATTTGGTCCTGAGGGATCAAAGATGCATGAGCCTTTGCAGAACAGACATACAACAGAAAAATATTTCATTTTATACATATAATTAAGAAACCTGATAGAAAGAACGAGCAAACAATTAAATCAAAACTATAACTTAATGGAAAAAATTTTCCCTCAAAATTCCGTTATTATAAATATTAATTTTTCGTTGTACGTTGTACGTTTACGTACGTTTTTTATTGTACGTTGTACGTTATTGTACGTTTTTTTTATGATTTCACAATCTTGATAATATAAGTTTGACATATAGAAATATATACTATTATTAAAAAATGAAATACATTATTCCTATCACTGATAATAAAATAATTTTTTCTTTTTTTTTAAGATCTAGTAGAGCATTAAGTTTCAGAATAAAATAATAACAATTTTAAATTACATTATGAATAAGTTATTAATATATATATCAGAATATATATTTTAATACCCAATGGACTAAATTTTACTATTTAAAATGCTTGATTTTCTAATTTATGAAAATTATTATAAATAAATAATTTTTTGACTATCATATAACTATTCTTTTTTTATAAATCATGTATTTAAGTACAGTACAGTATTTACAAATTTTAAAATCTATGCTAACAATATAATAGTTGAATATAATAGAATTTGAAGTTGTTTAAATCAAACTAAATAATTAACTGAAGAATTATGTGATATTTATGCACTCCTTCTACATTTTGTTTTTAATAAATAAAATATTTTCATAAATTCATTTATTATTAAAAAACAAACTACCATGTAACTACAGATTAAAAATGGCGGACGGCCTGGCTCCCCTATAGGGGCCTTAATCATCATGACTTCACATATTGTTACATCATCGTATCGTAATAAATCATTGATGGTTTGTGATGTCACTCAATTGTTACGCCATAGTGACATTACATCGAGACGCGGCGGTGTCATTATGATAGCTATCGATGATAAACGGTGTTAAGAAATCAGGAAAGCCATATGTTACCTACACTGCTAACACTTAACGCTATCTATTGGCAATAATATAAACTAAAATTGAGATAAAAATGAAATTCTATTTGCAGGATAAAACGATCCAATAGGATTAAAGAATATGACTTTAAGATATCTTTTAATGGCAGAAGATCAGTACCAAATTTCATGTAAATCTAATAATTCGGGTTCAGAAATTATTAGTGAGGTATAAATAGGCAGACAGCAGACATAAGCCCGATCTCATATTTGCAGGATAAAACGATCCAATAGGATTAAAGAATATGACTTTAAGATATCTTTTAGTAGCAAAAGATCAGTACCAAATTTCATGTAAGTCTAATAATTCGGGTTCAGAAATTATTAGTGAGGTATAAATAGGTAGACAGCAGACATAAGCCCGATCTTATAAGCTTCTATTTCTTTCAAAAAATAGATTAAAAATGGAACAATGTCTAAATTTTATCAAGAAATCTCAGCATTTTTATTTTTCAATTTTCTTTATATTATAGTTGAGAAATGCGTTACAAAAATTACAGCATGAATACTATACTTTGTCATTTGCTGTTTCCTATGAGAAATACATACTTTCATACCTTTTCAGTTTCATCATTTGATTTAATTTTGAACTTAAATCAATCCATGATTTTAGTTAAAAATTGTGTCATCATCGAAATGAAACTAACATCCTCCACAGACGCCATGTTTCGTCTAACATAGTTTCATATTACACACGATTTTTGTGGAACTTAATCCTTTTCAGAGGTTAGGTTAGGTTAAGCCGCCATATCCTCATGGGATATTCTTTATCTGGCGGTGGCCTCTTATTACACACGATTTTTGTGGAACTTAATCCTTTTCAGAGGTTAGGTTAG
This sequence comes from Olivierus martensii, assembly GCA_000484575.1. Taxonomy (NCBI): domain Eukaryota; kingdom Metazoa; phylum Arthropoda; class Arachnida; order Scorpiones; family Buthidae; genus Olivierus; species Olivierus martensii. The sequence goes on along the minus strand of AYEL01089878.1, from coordinate 8,042 downwards.
GTTAAGCCGCTATATCCTCATGGGATATTCTTTATCTGGCGGTGGCCTGTTATAAAGCCCATCACAGGCTAGCCAACACCCATGATGCGGTCAACTGGATGGTTGAAGGATGGAGTTCAACAAGCCGGGGCCTTCCTGAAAAACTAGAGGTGTGGGACCCGGATTTGAACCCGGATCCTCCAGAGTGGTAAACCACAGCATTACCAAGCGGCCATCCGGCCGACCCCTTTCTCAGTTAAAAAAAATTCTTTCAGATTTTCATTTCAAGTGATTGTAATGTCATTCAAAGGAGCCTTCCTGAAAAACTGGAGGTGTGGGACCCGGATCCTCCAGAGTGGTAAGCCACAGCATTACCAAGCGGCCATCCGGCCGACTCCTTTCTCAGTTAAAAAAAATTCTTTCAGATTTTCATTTCAAGTGATTGTAATGTCATTCAAAGAGATCGGAGTTTTAATATTTTGAGTAGCGGCCATCTTATCAAATCTTATTCACATTATAATTTTTTGTTACTTTCATTTATAATAATAATTAAAGAATATTAAAAACAAGGAAATAAATTTTTAATCTTCCATTAATCACGATTAACAGAAATCATTTTTAAATAGTATAATATTTATCATGAATTGAATAAGAATTCCATTGGAACAAATTAAATTTCAATTAGATTACTATTTAGATTCAACAACTATTTGATAATTTTCCAAGTTGTTTGGAATAATTATGTAAAAATATCTTTATAACGCTATTTTTATATATATTTCAATGAAAAATTAATGAGATACCTTTAAATATATTTGACGTAATCGTCTAAGCATAATACACTATAATATTTTTTCTGTTTTTATCAAAAATACATCATCATCATTCAGAATAAAAAAAAATCCAAAATTAATTTTTTATACGTTTATATGTTTATATAAACATATTAAAAGATTTTTGTATGTTTTAATGTATTCGTTTTAATTATGTAAGCACAAAGGAAATTTTTTTAGAAATTATAAATGAATCAGTTTATTTACATCTACCTCAAGTAACGGGGCTTACAATAAGAGGATTAACTAATAATTAAATGTGTTGCAAATATTTAAAAAACGAATTGGTTAACAATTAATTAAGTGAATATCATACATTAATATACTCATATCTCTATTTTATAAGATATAGAATTACTGAACTTCTTTATAGATAATAGGAGATAGAAATGATCGTTTTATAGCTCACAAAAAGATTTTTGTATGTTTTAATGTATTCGTTTTAATTATGTAAGCACAAAGGAAATTTATAAAAATTTATAAGGAAATTTTTTTATAAATCATAAATGAATCAGTTTATTTACATCTACCTCAAGTAACCGGGCTTACAATAAGAGGATTAATAAATAATTAAATGTGTTGCAAATATTTAAAAAACGAATTGGTGAACAATTAATTAAGTGAATATCATACAGTAATATACTCATATCTCTATTTTATAAGATATAAAATTACTGAACTTCTTTATAGATAAGTTTATATAAGTTTTATAGCTCCCATTTTAAGGATTTATTTTAGAATTTTATTCTTTCACTAACCAGTGTATAGTAGTCGACATTACTCGGACATTTCAAGGAACAACTCTATTTACATGGTAACTTTTATGCCAGCATGATGTCAGCGCGCTTTCTAATAATAATAAAAATTTAAAACTAATTTATTTGAATTTATAGTTAGGTTAATGTGAACTAAGTTGCCGAATCATTTAATCGATATTTTTTGGCTGCGGTCAATTTTAGAGTCAATCACAGGCTGACCAATACTCATGGTGGGATCTACCTGAAGGTTGAAGGATGGAGTTCAATGGACATTACCAGACTCTCTGAATTTATGGAAATTTTATGGCTATTAGATTGGTGAGATATGATTATATGCAAAAGTAACATTTTGCATATAATCATTTATTTTAGTATTTAGTATCTATTGGCTTTTTGTGTCCAATTTTAACGTTGATTTAACTAGCATAATATGTGCAATGCCATCATCATTGCAACCACGTGACGTCATAATAGCATCATTCCATTGTTACATAATTATAACATGGTGCAACAAAATCGTTTTATGACGTTCTTGCATCACATCGATGTGACTATAATGTCATCCGAATTCGAATTTGACTCTGACGAATTTAAATGAAGGCATTTTCGTTGCCGTCCGAATGTCCATCTCTTGCGTCAAGCTCGATCCAGAATAAGCTATGTTACCTACAGGATCGCGGAAAGTCTTCGTGCATAATTTGGTCCTGAGGGATCAAAGATGCATGAGCCTTTGCAGAACAGACATACAACAGAAAAATATTTCATTTTATACATATAATTAAGAAACCTGATAGAAAGAACGAGCAAACAATTAAATCAAAACTATAACTTAATGGAAAAAATTTTCCCTCAAAATTCCGTTATTATAAATATTAATTTTTCGTTGTACGTTGTACGTTTACGTACGTTTTTTATTGTACGTTGTACGTTATTGTACGTTTTTTTTATAATTTCACAATCTTGATAATATAAGTTTGACATATAGAAATATATACTATTATTAAAAAATGAACTACATTCTTCCTATCACAGATAATAAAATAATTTTTTCTTTTTTTTTAAGATCTAGTAGAGCATTAAGTTTCAGAATAAAATAATAACAATTTTAAATTACATTATGAATAAGTTATTAATATATATATCAGAATATATATTTTAATACCCAATGGACTAAATTTTACTATTTAAAATGCTTGATTTTCTAATTTATGAAAATTATTATAAATAAATAATTTTTTGACTATCATATAACTATTCTTTTTTTATAAATCATGTATTTAAGTACAGTACAGTATTTACAAATTTTGAAATCTATGCTAACAATATAATAGTTGAATATAAAAGAATCTGAAGTTGTTTAAATCAAACTAAATAATTAATTGAAGAATTATGTGATATTTATGCACTCCTTCTACATTTTGTTTCTAATAAATAAAATATTTTCATAAATTCATTTATTATTAAAAAACATCAATCATCCAATTTACTTCAATAATTTTACTGCGTAATTTATTTTTTTATTTTTTATTAAAAACAAATATAAGTTAAATAAAACTTGAAAATAGTTCTATTCACTTTAACAATAAAATAAAAATTACAATGGAAACTTTGAAAACTCCTGTTATAAGATTGATTCACTTCAATTCGCCCAATGGCACTTAAAGCTTTCGGCAATGGTTTTCACAAAATTGGAAATGTTTCGTTATTAAATTTGATCTAAACTTTTATACTAATGATGCAGTAAAATTTCTTCTATTTGTATTTTATTTGAACTCAATATAGTAACTGTTATGGCGCATATATCTACAATATCTCTATTAAAATTATAAAAGTAATTCTATAAATAATATTTGAGATAATCGTTTGAATTTCCATCTTATTCTATTAATTCCCGAAGGGGAAATTTTCTATTAGGATAGCATTTTTTGATAAATTCATTCAAGATCTAAGTTTCATCTAAATAAGTAACTGACGAGTAGGCTTTTGTGTCTTTGATAGAAAGAGGGATATTGGCAATATTCTAAAATCCCTATTCAGTTTGATGAATACTGTCGATCGATTTTACGTGAATAAAAGACTGGATCTTGTAGATTAATACATGATAATCTAATCGAATATATTCAAGTGAATTTTGTATATAATAAAAGAACTATAGTATAGATAAAGATTTTATAGGAGTTAACAATATAGCAATCTTCACAAAAGTAATCATTTTATTTGAATATGATATATTCAGTTAATATTTTCAACGATGTAGAATTTTGAATTACTTCATTCTTATAATGGACGACCTAGAATTAATAGGCAGCTTTTTATAGACATACAATTTTATGACATCATTTTAAAGGCATTTTGTCTCTAAAATGATCTCATAAAAATTGAATATTGATATTATAATACTTAAGAACAAAACAAACAATATTTGTTTTGTTCTTAAGTAACTTTCGGATCTCACACAGCTCTAGAATTTCTATATAGGAAGAGATTAGGAGTGGCAATATTGTTAGAAGGAAAACTAAGGATTGTTTTGAATAGCGTTTTCATGGAAAGCGCACTGTTATTTATAGATTATTATTTTCTTAACTGTTTATTTGATGAAGCTTTTGGGAAACTGTCGAAGATTACTGGAAGTTTCAATCCCACAAAAGACAAATAGAATAAGAAAAATTCAACAAAAATCCATTTAATAAATTTAATTGAATTTCTGTTGAATTTTTTTAATATTCTGCAAATAAATTTATTGAATATTCGTTATACAGTAATTATGTTTTTATTTTGACTCCAAAGGCTGAATATAATGAAAAATAGCTAAGGAATCAATATGTAAGCTGAGAATTTTGCCAAATAAAGTTACAAATATGTAAAATTATACAGTAGAACTAACTAAAACTAGTGTTAAATTAAACTCCGAAAATCTTATAAACACCCTTGGCTTCATCATTAATCTCAGATAATAGATAAAATGTATAAAATTGATTATTAATTTGTGAAAAAAATACTTAAAAAATTGAAAAACTAAATTCAAATTATTAAAAGATGTCACAAGAAAAATAAAGCAAAATAAATAAAGCATTAAGAATAAAATTACAGAGCATAAGCATATACATTTATAGAACAAGAAGATGATTACATCATCTTGTTCTATAATATAATCTAACTCATAATCTAACTCAGTGATGATAAAACGATCATTTCCAAACTTTTTGCTAATAAACAACTTAATAAATTCATTTTTTCTTCGCCGATCTCCGGCATAAAATAAAACATTTATATGAGATTATCCCAAAAGTAATGTCATTTTTAACATTAAATTTTGAAAGGATATAAAAAATAAATCACTTTCCAATTTAATTAAATATATATTCTACATTTGAATTGCTAATATTCGTCCAACGTGTGAAAGGTTTAAAAATTCATGCTTAGACAAGCTTAGACATGTTTGAATAAGTACTGTATTAAAAAAGCTACCGTTTTGATCAACTGATCTAATTAACTTATAACTTCTTTTTACATAATTTATAATTTACAAAGTTTGTTTTTTTTCAAGAATACTAAATTGCATTTCAATATATGTAAACGAAACTTTAAATGTACAAATGTGCCATCTAGTATCAAAATAACTATACTAAGATTAGTAAAGCAATTAAAATCAGTTTAAATTATAAGTTAAAAGTTTATTTGATCAAAAATAAATATAAAATCATAAAATTTACTTAGAGACTTTTTTCGATCTATATGCCCCCGTTAATCTTCTATTTGAATCCATTTATTTCCTTCTGATCAATATCGGCTATTTTGAGAATCGCTAATTTAATGTAACTTTTAATGCTGGTTTCTAGAAATTAACTATAATGCTTAATCCTGAATATTAACTGTATTGCATTAACAAATAATGAAATGAATAAGCAGTTAAATGGGAAATACAATATTTGGAATATATGTTAACACGAAAATAACCTATCGCCATTGATTATTTGTAGAGATTATTTAAAATCGTTGTATTTTATAAAATACAGACTATTATATGAGTATAAGTTCTGCATGTATAAGCATATGTACCGTTTTTATTTTGAAAAAAAAAATTGATATTTATATTTTATATCAAAATCGATTTTGATATTTAATAGTGTTCGACATCAATCAGAATATGATCTTACTTCGCCATATTTTTCAACCGGCCTTACTATAACACCACAGAGAATTAAATTGTTCAGTCTGATTCTCAGTGATTTTATTTATGGCTATTATATATATATTTATATCATTTTGATTGATATATAGGTTGCTTAGGTATGTTACGCCGCCATATCGCACGAGGGATATACTGTATCTAGCTGCGGCCATTTGTAGAGTTCATCATAGGCTGGCCAACATCCATGATGGGGTCAACCGGATGATTGAAGGATGGGGTTCAACGGGCTAGGCCCGGACCCCACTTGAAAAACTGGAGGTGTGGTACTCGGATTTGAATCCGGATCCCCAGGGTGGTAAGCCGAAGCTTTACCACGCGGCCATCCGGCCGACTATTGATATATAGTATATATAGATATATATACTATATATCAATCAAAATGTTTTTTCATAAACATCTTTTGCCTCTGTCGATTTTCTACAAAAACAACAAAAATGTATGGTTCAAAAATTGAAATTTTACTAATATGATTGTCTTTACTTATCAAATTACATCAAATATAGTTTTACCTATGATTTTTTTGTCATTGTTGTTTGTCTACGTTTGATCTACTTCATTGAAAGTTGGAGTAAGGTGTCCAACATTAGAAATTAAGGAAATATCGAACTACCAATAATGATGGATAAGTGATCGGTCATTTTTGGCATATTTAATTAAAACTCACCGTTTTAATTTGAAAATACGACTATTTTCTAGTAGTATCGATTAAAATAGACATCATAGGTCTGATATCATTCAATTTTGTGGTACAGTTTGATTAGCACACTTTTAAAAATGGTTGAAATGGGCCAAAAATACCTGTCAGCATTAGATCTTTGCTATTACTGTTTGCAAGAATATTTAAATCTTCTTTGCTAAATAAATAAATATGAAATTTATTAAATATTATTAAACTGATATAAGAGTATCAATGAAAATTATTTATTATACAAGTTAAGCAATAATACAAAATGAAAAATTGTATTCGTAAATTATTGAAAATACGTTCTCGAATTATTAGAATAATGCAAAAAAGGTTAATTAATGCTTCAAAAAATTGCATTTGCAAATATTACAATCATTGTGACATACTATACTGTACCTCAATAATTATATAATAATTATGGCATTGCTATATCTTTAATGAAATAAAATCCGATTCGCCTGCGGTTCTGTGACATAATTTAAAACCAAATTATTTTTCACATGATGCATTATTGAATCTTATGAAGTAACAATGATTCAAATACATGTCAGGTGAATGCAATGCAGTTTTTGAAAGCTAAGTAGTAGAAATTCGCCGAGTTGCATTTTCAGGCAGAAACTCTTATAATAATACAATTTTGAAAATCTAATTTGTCCAAAAAATTTCTGCAAGGAACGCATATATCATATAGAAATTCGTTCAATGAGAATGAAGTTGTACATGCGGACGGACATCACAATTCTAATGGACGTTTTTGCCAATATTGCAAAGAAATTTAAAAATTGCAATATCATATTAAGTTAAAGATATAATTTGCATAGAGTAACTTTTGATATAAGGATTATTATAATTTTTCTCTGAATGACAGAAGTGATTCTAACAGTTTTATCGAATTAGAAAGCAAATTATACCTAATCTCTGTAAATTTTATCAAAATTACAACTTAAATAATAATATTTTTTCTTATAGGAATTATGCGATAATGATATCATTTCCTTAAAAAAACAAAGGAGAAATATTTTCAGACATGCTTTCATTAAGCTTATCTATAAAGATTAACATTCTAATCCTAATTATAGATTTTTTTACTGCCAAATCTAGGATTTTTTTGTAATTGCAAAATGTAAGTATAAAATCATTATTGCCGAAGAAAAAAAAAGCAATCATTTGCGTAAAAAAAAATGAAACTGTATCACATTCATTTTTTTTAGTCTTTCGCCTGCAGCTTATTTGCATAATAAACAAAAACTACTTTGTATTTATTTTCTCTTATCTAATGCTATAAATCTAAAAATATCTCGATGCTTATGAAAAAGTTCCGGAACGAAAATTAGATATTATTAATTAGATTAAATTCTTGAAACTTGTTTACATAATTCAAGAAACTATTTTCTTTCATACTTTATTGTCTTATAAACATCTTATCTATATTAAACAACAGAGTCAATATACTATTGATTTGCTTTGAAACAACACAACATTGGTTATTGGTTTCACTAGGAAACCAACTGTTTAAAATATTAAATAATACATTATGAATAAAAATAAAATAATAAAATAATTAGTTAAATTATATGCATAACATATAAAAAAAT
>AYEL01089876.1:0-14940 GCA_000484575.1 Olivierus martensii | reverse complement strand
AAAAATTATTTATAAGATATATTAAAGTTACAATCAAAAGATATTTCATTAAAAAAAAAATTATTGTTAATAAATTCTTGAAAATATTTGAGATTTTTAAATACCGAATTGAATTTTGTTTAAATGAACCATTAATTTGAATTAATGTTCCATGTTTAATAAAATTTTCCATGTATTTTATATTACCTTCTTGCTAATTATTGGAATTTTAACTAAATTTGAAACCTTTTTGAAAATTATAACTTGATTAAATTTTATATTTTATTCATAAATATAATAATATATTAAGGATTATAACAAAAATAAAAAGGGTGTATCAATTTAAGTTTTTACAAAATGAAATATTTAGATTTAAATCTTCAGATTTCTTTAAAGCATTTTCTGATACAGAATTTGGAAAACTTTTATACAATTTTAAACTTAATATTTTCATGTAAAGTGATGGTCCAAATTCTTTAATGTAGACCAAAATTGAAATTACTCAATAAATTTTATTAAAAACTTTCAATATCAAATTTTACCAAATCCATTCATCCAGAACTGTGCTGTTATGTGAATACGGATATAAAGACAACTGGACAGATAATTGACCCATACTGCATTTCTGTGAAACAAGTTTCATAAAAGGTATGTAGTTTAATATGTGAAATTCACAAAAAATTTAATAAATATATAAATAAAACAATCCTTATTTTTATTTGACTATTTTGCTATGTTTGTGAAATACATTGTGTATATTAAAATTAATTAATTTGTAATTTTAATTTAAAACTATTCTTTTATTATTGATTGTAAAAACTGATTTGTTAAATTAAATTTTCTTTGAAATTTTAATAAAAATTTAGAATTTATTACAGCATTCATTAATATTCATAATCAATTTCAAAAATTGGAATTGATTTAATTTTCCAATGATTAGTAATTCAAATATAGTAAATTTATTTAGCAACCATTATATATAATTATATAAAAAAATTTTAAAATATCAATAGATATATTTGTTATTAGAAGAATATATTAATCAAGATTTTATAAATTTATATGTAATTATTGCTAAAGTATGAATAAAACAAATAATATTGTAGAAACTGTTCTCAAAAATTAGTTATTTATGTAAATTTTACAAAAAAAATTCAATTAAAATTTAAATTGAGAAAGCAATAATTTATATTATGTAGATGATATATTTACTGTAATAAAATAATTGTAAAAGCTGGTAACAAGAAGGGGAAATTGCCTCTGATTCTTATACTATAGAATGACAGTTTAAGTTCCAAAAGTCATTTTGGAATAAGAATTTTGTCTTTGCTCTACACCTTACATGATATTGAACTTTAATTGTTAATAATGATAAATTTCATTGTTTTCCATATATCAAAATATTAAATTTTTTAAAACGTAATGGTGTTACTAGAACCCTCTTTAAATTTTAAATCATGCATGAAAATACTAGAAATATGACTTATATATAATGCATATTAAAAATTCTTTGATTATACAATTTTTTAATAAGTATAATTAACAGCACTATGACAGGAAAAAATACATAATAATAAAAACACAGTAAACTTAGTAAAAAGTATAATTAACAGCACTATGGCTGTTAACCAATTTTCCTGCCATAGTGCTGTTAATTATACTTTTTAAGTTATTTTGGCAGTGTAATAGTAAAGTTCTAATTTTTTAATAATTAGAATAATTAGAATGATTTTAAAATGAAATCAAATTCTGTTGGTTAGTTTAAAATCTCAAAATATTTCAGTAGAGTGCAATGAGGCATATTTTTAGGCAACAAAAGAAGAGTAATAGAGAATGAATCTTTATTTATGTTGTTTAATTATAATGTATTGAATATATAAAAAAATTTTAAAATATCAATAGATATATTTGTTATTAGAAGAATATATTAATCAAGATTTTATAAATTTATATGTAATTATTGCTAAAGTATGAATAAAACAATTAATATTGTAGAAACTGTTCTCAAAAATTAGTTATTTATGTAAATTTTACAAAAAAAATTCAATTAAAATTTAAATTGAGAAAGCAATAATTTATATTATGTAGATGATATATTTACTGTAATAAAATAATTGTAAAAGCTGGTAACAAGAAGGGGAAATTGCCTCTGATTCTTATACTATAGAATGACAGTTTAAGTTCCAAAAGTCATTTTGGAATAAGAATTTTGTCTTTGCTCTACACCTTACATGATATTGAACTTTAATTGTTAATAATGATAAATTTCATTGTTTTCCATATATCAAAATATTAAATTTTTTAAAACGTAATGGTGTTACTAGAACCCTCTTTAAATTTTAAATCATGCATGAAAATACTAGAAATATGACTTATATATAATGCATATTAAAAATTCTTTGATTATACAATTTTTTAATAAGTATAATTAACAGCACTATGACAGGAAAAAATACATAATAATAAAAACACAGTAAACTTAGTAAAAAGTATAATTAACAGCACTATGGCTGTTAACCAATTTTCCTGCCATAGTGCTGTTAATTATACTTTTTAAGTTATTTTGGCAGTGTAATAGTAAAGTTCTAATTTTTTAATAATTAGAATAATTAGAATGATTTTAAAATGAAATCAAATTCTGTTGGTTAGTTTAAAATCTCAAAATATTTCAGTAGAGTGCAATGAGGCATATTTTTAGGCAACAAAAGAAGAGTAATAGAGAATGAATAACCTTTATTTATGTTGTTTAATTATAATGTATTGGATTTAAAATAATTGAAATATTTGCATTTATCATATTACAAACTAATAATAGACAACAAAGAAGCATCAAATGCATATTTGTAAAATGAATTAACTATAATAAAAAAATTTATTTATCCTTCATTATTCCCTTTTTCTGAAATCTGAAAATACACCAATTTACATATTTTCAAATAAATTGCATTGAAATTGTCAATAGAGTTGGACTTTTTCTTATATTCACTGTTTCCATCTATATTCTTGAGCTCATTGTTTTATAAGGATTATTATTATGAATTTGAAGTACTCTAATATAATTTTAGACATAAAACATGAGCTGAATTACACTGATAATAAATAAAAATTAAATTGTGCATAACATAATCTGACACTTTATTGAAACTTTCCATCCAGTTCAACATAATAAGTCAACTGACAATTTTATTGTGCAGCTTATATCGAGATGGCAATATTGTGGTGAGGCTCATTGCCATAGCAACAATGATAGTATACTATTTTAAACTTAAATCATTCAAACACCAAATTCACTTCACAACTCACTTCCTGTCAAAACAATATGTACTTATTTGTATTAAATATGTTAGTAATACTTGTATTAATACAAATTGTAGGAAATTACAAAAAACATCTATAAAAATTCTTGTGATGTAGTCAGTTCTGTGGTGGCCATGGCAGATTTTTATTCAAAATAAGAGAGCAGCACTTTTTCCATCAAAGAGCCACTGATTCCTGACTCCTGGCCTAGGCAATAAAAAAACCCAAAGTGTTTTGGCAACAAATTTGATTTGGAAATTTATTCTGGAAATTTTTTTTAAATGTTAAGCTCCCATGACAAAGAACTCATATTCAACAGTTTTATTGAAATTCAAAAGTAAAATCATCCTGAAAAATCTGGCTTTAACCTTAACCTGCAGATCAGGTCATAATGATTTCAAAATTAACTGAAAGATTTGGACTTATTGAATCTGCATTGAGATTATTGAGAACATAAATTCAAATGAACAACAATAACAAAGCGAGGAATACAGAGGATACTTGCTTGTTTTTAGGAAAATCTTAGAAGAGGAGATATTTATCTTGCAAGACTTCAGTGCTTGTTATATTTAATGTTAATATATACAGCCATACCTCGACATAAGTCATTTCAACTTACATGTCTTCGACTTTACATCAGTTTTTTTGTTAATAGGAATAAATAAAAGTCTACTAAAGCTGTGTCCCACAGGCATAAAATGCGATATAAATACATCGATGTATTGATGCTGATATTACTTTTGCTATATGGCTAGATCAATGTCTGCCAAACTGTGTGCCGCAAAAGATTTAAAAATATTTAATATAGTGCATTTCTCAGTAATAAAATTCAGTCCATCTATGAATCTACATGATGATAAAAATTGCAAAATAGCAGGATATAGACCTGACATTAACAAAAAAAAAGAAAATTTAACAGACTTGAGAACTGACCCTGTGTACAAAGCTTCATATTCTGTTTTAGAATTGTCAGAATTTTGGATTTTGCTCTGGAGTCAATATCCTCGATTAGCTATTACAGCCATGGCTATTGCTGTTTGGATTGTAGTGTCTTTGCGAATTAGGTTTCTCAGCTCTTATGGAAATTAAATCAAAAACAGGGGAACGATTACTGTTGGTAAATGAGGAGTTATGTATATGTTTATCTAATTTAGAGCTACGTCTTGATATAATTATTTCTCAAAATCAATCACATCCTTCTCATTAATAAAATTATTATTTATATTATGTATTTATGTAATTTCGATAAAACAATATTATTTTATTATTGTTTCCTATATTAATAATAATAATATTTTGATTCATGTTAATGAAATAAATTTTTTGGATTTTTATTTAGTATGCCCCAAAACAAATTCCCCTGCTTCAGTGTGCCAAGAAGTAAAAAAGTTTGGTAGACACTGGGCTAGATGTTGTGTCTTTACACCGAAGTTCACTCTTGTTTAACTTTCTATGCTGCATACAAGAATATCTTGACCATTCATCCAAGAGGATATGAGCTGGTTATTGAAACTTATAGAATTATTTAGAAGCTTAAAAATGTTATTAGAGACGTTACAGGGTTATTTATAGGGGGTCTGGGTCATTTTTTTAAAGTGTGTATTCGACTTGCATCATTTTTTGACTTAAGTCATGAGTCTTGGAGCAAATTAACGATGTAAGGTGAAGTATGACTATATCGCATATTAATAAATTTATTTATATCAAAAAATCCTATCATATATGAAAATGGTCTCATCTCATACATAAACAGCTATAATACATTTTCTGTTTCTCTAATTGGACTGAAGATGGTTTATTATACACCATACCCAATACCTCAAACTCAGTGCAAAGTAGGCTTGGCTGCAATTTACTGGAAAGCGAGTGACTGCTATAAAGCAATAAAAGTGCCATACTCTTAAATGGCCCGATGGTGTTTACATGTTGTTTTTCTCAATCTTCTCATAAATTTCGGTTAAATTGAAATAAAAAATGAACAATTAAGATATATTTTAGTTTATTTTAACAGAATTAGCCAATATTTTCTTATCTATAATATTTTTCAGTTTTCAACATTACAGCTCATTTTTTAACAGAATTAGCCAATATTTTCTTATCTATAATATTTTTCAGTTTTCAACATTACATGAAAAATTAATTATGAAAAATTAGATTTTTTCTAAAAATTTCAAAAAAATCATTTATCAAATTGCATAATCTGAATAACTTTGATTATAAAATTGACAGGATGGGATAAAAAAAAATTAAAATTCTATCAAGCCATTCAAATATAAATAATGTTCATATACACGTAATTTAAAAAAAAATTTTAGAAGCTGAAAAAAATTTAGGAACCACTGTCAAAAGGATGTATTTTCAACAAATATACACAAAAAACTGATCTGAAAAAGCTGGATTAATAAAATCAAGATTTAATTTTTTTGTTTTTTTACAGTTTTTTGTTCCACTTCCTTGACATCTATACAATCAATGGCAGCAAACAGGTTAAAATAGGAAGCTTATAGAATACTGTAAGGTTTCTATTTTACATGTAATGTAAAATAAAATAGTTCATAATAAATATTTTTCATGCAATAAAGTTTAGCATATAATTTATCATAGCATCATTCAATGTTCATTTCATATGCTAAATCATATGGATTCACATTATCTTACTATCACTTATTTTTTATGCTCTATAATTACACTAAACTTTACCATATGAAAAAATATTTACTGTGAACTATTTTATTTTAATCATAAATTATCAAGTTCTGCTGCTTCAAGGAAATACAAGGAATCCACAAGCACTTTAAGCAGGAAAAATACACGGTTTTATTATTAATATATGTACTAAATATCTAATAATAAAATTGTGTATTTTTCCTGCTTAAAGTGCTTGTGGATTCCTTGTATTTTATTTTATATATAGTGTAAGCTCTTAGTAGTCTATTAGCCCTCTATTTTAATCTAATTACAAAATTTGTTATCATAATATGTATGTGAACAATTTTTAATTTGAAATTGGAACAGAATGAAAATATTGCCAAAAGTAAGTTGTAAATGTACCATTGTTTAAAACTTTTTGATGGTATGGCTAATGGAGCTGATGATGACTTTTTAACCCCAAAAATGTTAATCTACATCTTTCTTGGACTATTTTGGCAATATAAAGAATCTTTCTGCCAAGATAGTGCATGATTTAACGTTTATGTTTAGACTATCTATGGTAGATGGAATTGTTGTTAAGAAATATCTACAATCTATTTCTTTTATAAGTAAATTTTATTATGTAAGAATTCTATTCATGAACAAGATTTTACTTTCATGCTCATAGATTTTTTCAAATTAATTATTAATTTCATTAGTTTTAATACTGAAAGATGATATCTCATTGGAATACTGTATCACTTCTTGAATATAATGAAAAATAATTCTGCTTCTTATAAAAATTGAGAGAAAATTTATTGCATTAAGGTTTTTAAAAACATTAATACAATAAATTTTATCATGATTTTTTAAATAAAAGTATTTCTCATTTTTCAAGTAGATTCCATCCAGAACAAAGAAGGATATGACTTTGAGATGAAATCTCCAAATATGAACTTTCATCTTCCAGTTTCTTATTAATGATGATTTTTTGGGTATTGTATGCTATTATTATTTATCATGAGGTTATTGAATATCAAAATTTTATTCCTTAAAATGTTTAGTTTTCGTTAGTTTCAGCAATAATATAATATGCATTTTATTGATATAAATATCGTAATGCAAAATATTGCTGCATTATAATTTGAAACATATTTCTTTCAAACTTGTATACCTTCAAAAGAGTAAAATTTATAATAAATTCTTTTCTTAATAAAAATAAATATTTAGATAACTCATATGATTATTCAAGATTATTTCTTAAACACTATTAATTTATTATTATTTTTTATAAAGCATTAAGATAATAATCATTACAAATCCAATCATTAATATTTATCAATGAAGGACAACTTTAAATACCATAGCAAATTAGCAGTTGCACAAAGCATCCAAACTCAAATTGCATACTCCAATGATGGCAAATATCAATGGCACAATGCTAATTTTTGTACATGTAAAAATTTTACTAGCACTTGGAAAGTTTTATAGTAACTTTTAATTTTATCTGATTTTGCCATTATTTTAATCTTCAGTGTTTTAAACTCATTTTTATGCCTTCAGATAACCACAAATGTGAATATTTGTTTTTTACTCTAATAATTCATTTCATATCTGTACCAGCATGTATTTATCATGGCATGCCATGATACAGCTTGATTTTGGCATGATGTGTTGCTTGATTTGGCACATGGAAGATTTTATGTTTGCCATCATTTGCATATAGGCTTGTTTAAAATTATAATTACTGAGTAACTACCATGTAAATGCCAAATCAACAATTTAAGCATTTTTCAGTTGCACAATTTCAGATATCTGTAAATCTTTGAAAATGTGAAAGATAGGAATTTTTTTTATTTGATATCTATAAAACATTAATGAAAAATTTATCGAATAATTGTTTTCTTTTTAAAACATTACATTTACTCCTAGTTTTTCTTAAATTTTCATTTAATAATATATATTAATATTGAAATGCTCATTATTTTCATTTCATTTCGCCATTCTGTTTATCAATCATACATATTTATATATACCATATTTAAGCATTGTTGGACTTACCAGAAATTTTTGGAATAAATAATTATGTAAATAAGAGATCTACTAAATGAGATTAGTCTAGCTGATATTTCATACACTGTACATAAGTATATTAACTTTCATCATTTTGTGTTGAAATTTGTTTTTGATGAAAATTTTTTAATGCAATAACAAAATTTCAGTATTGTGAAATCTGTAAAAGTACATTAAAATTTCATATAATATATATTTTAAGAATGTTAATTCCTTTATCAGTTAAAATATAATACATTCCAAATTACATAAAGTTATTGACATATATAATAAAATCTTTAAAAAATTTAAGTATTCTGAAATAATACATATTTTCCTGATGCTATATAACTAAATGCTAATTGTATCTTTTTTTTTAATAATAATACAGTATATAAAATAAATATAATCATTTATATTTCATTATCTTAAGGGTTTAAGTTCCACTGCTTGAAAACAACAAATAATTAAACAAGTACTTTAAGCAAGAATAATAAATTATTAGCAACTATATATAGACTGTCCCTGATTTACATAGATCCATCCTTGTGTAAAAATTCCATGACTTACAAGAAAAATATACTAATTGAAGCAGATAAAACTTTAAAGCAGAGATATAAGAACATTTTTCTTCTAATTTCAGTATTTATCATATGTATGTGTTTTATTGCTTATTAGATTAATTTTAATTAATGAGCTGGACTTGAATCTCTTCTGAAAAACTGGAAATGTAAGATTTGGAATTGAATATGGATTATGGTAAGCAA
Source organism: Olivierus martensii (assembly GCA_000484575.1). Classification (NCBI taxonomy): domain Eukaryota; kingdom Metazoa; phylum Arthropoda; class Arachnida; order Scorpiones; family Buthidae; genus Olivierus; species Olivierus martensii. Next base: position 6,214 of record AYEL01089876.1, on the reverse strand, counting down.
CTGCTTTACCAAGCAATTTATATGCCGATTCTTTAATATAACTATTTTTAATGTTGTCTTTGTGACACACTAGTACAAATACTCCTCATTTAATGACTGAGTTCTGTTCTCATGACTTGGTCATAGAACAAATTGGTCGGTAAGCAAGTAATTGTTCCTATATATTTAGAAAATATTGGAAACAAATTTCATTTTAAAAATTTATATCTTAATCATTCACAAAGTATTTTTCTTCAGATTTTTAAAACTATAAGTTTGGGGAAATTACATGCAATAGAAGTCTAAGCAATGCACATGGGCAAAAATCAAATTCTCTGTTAAAAAAAATAATTGTAAGCTCAGATGTAAGTTTGAGCAGGTGTTAAACAGATAGGTCGTTAAGTGAGGAGTACCTGTATTATGTATGGTATGTTCTGACATATGTATGTTTCATCTTAGAGTTTTGCTGAGCATTCCTCTTATCTGAATTGGGGATTTTTTGTATTTATTAATAATAAATTTTATTATTCCTGGTTAAAATGCTTGTTGAATTATTTTATTTTATATTTCATTATATTAAACTAAAATCTCTATTTTTAACAAAACAAAGCATGAATTTGTCTAATTCAGAGAAAGTTTTTATGTAATCTCAAAAAACATTTTTAAATACCAAATTTTGACAGCCTGTGGAAGTGCACGCATTTGGGCTTTAAAGTATTAAATCAATTTCAGGTATAGGTATACTGAATACAATTACCCATAGAAAATAAATGGTGTACAAAATTCAGCACACTCCAATAAAATCCGTTTCTCAAGAATAATTTTAATTTCAAGCAATAATTTCATCATAGAATTGAAATTATGAATCTTAACAATTGGTAATTTATATTTAGGGAAAATATTTACTTTTAAAAATATTAGAACTATATTATTATTAATATGATTTATAAAATAAATAAAGTTCAGTTTTGAATTCATTAATTATATCTCAAAATATGAAAATATATTTAGGATTTCATTGTAATTCAGTGCTCCAGATTGTAAAATTTTCTTACATTGTAATTCCAGTATGTCCAGAAATAATGTATACCAAACTTTGGCAATAATATATCTGACATCTATTGGCAGGAGGAAAATCTAGAAATATTTAATGTGGCCTTCTTCTCATAAGAGATAGATTGTGCTACTCATTAATACATAATGGTTCTAATTAGGGAAACAGTTGACTGTTGTTTACTGAATCAGATGAAATTTTGCAGGATAGTAGTAGTACAAATGTTGATTCATCTCAGAAATTTAGGTATAAATACTCAACTAATCTTTTTTAATATATATTTAAAATCATGTTTTTCAATGTTTTCTCTAATTATCGTAATTGCATTAAGTTTTACATTGTTCCAATCACTAGATCTAGCGCTTCTCAAACTTTTCCACTTGGCGACCCCTTTTACCCGAGAAAATATTTTTGCAATCCTGGGTATATAGGTATATAATCTAGGAATACGAATTAAAACATTTGGTAAAATTTCTATGACCCCCAAATTTTGTTACTCAACCCCATATGGGATTGCAACCCACACTTTGAGAAGCACTGCACTAGAGTGAAAGATGGTATAAATAATAGTAATTTGAATCTCATTGAAAAAATTTTTTTAATATCAGTAAAATTTAAATTTATTCATTTTATTTTAGATTTACAATAGAATTTCAATAATTTTCTCTTTTCATATTTCATTAAAAATAAGGAAAAGGGAAAAAATTACACAAGTAAAGCAATAAATTGATGATACAATACTATATTTTGTTAGTTGTAATCAAAATAGAGTACAAAATAATTAATATATTAGTATAAAGCTGATGAAAAACGATTTTTTTGAATGATTTAAATTTTATGAAACTTCTAAATAAAAAACTGCATTAAAATATTTAAATGATGGATATTATTTCTGGGAATTCCAACAATCTTGTTAATACTGTAATAGAATATTGTTAATGACTATTAAATAAAAGTACAGTAAACAAGTTTAAGTATGACATATAACATTTTCACAAAGAATGCAATTAAGCTTATTTGCACATTGATTTTGCAGAAATTACATTTTAGTTGAATTTAATCTTGTTATAAAAATAGATTGTCACTTCCACTGCCAGTGCATGACTATGATTGTTGAAATGAATAAATGTGGAATATTGTAGTATAAACTTGAATAATAATTAAAATTGAAATGAAATGATATAATGTTTTGTGAAGTAGTTGAGAAATATTTGACTACAAATTAAGCTATTAGATATCCATATCAATCTTTGATCTGGACTTTCTAATTTTTAATCCTTTATTTATAATGTAATTTTTAGTGGTTGTTTATGATTAATTTAGCAATGAGTTTAGAATAAATCATTAAAAAATTTTTGAAACAATAATTTTAAACCAGATAAAAGTGAAATACATTTATGTCAGGTACATTTTATATTAAGTTATATACAATTTTACATACTATGTATATTTATTCATTGAATTTGATTTCTTCTTTATGATAAAATGTTTTAATTACATAGTAAATAATAATACAGCAAAATTGTGCATAAAATTCTGTAATGATAGTATGAAAATTAAAAATATCAGTATGAATGAATTTACTTTCATTGAAAATGTATCCTATATTTTGAAATGCAAAATATTTAAATTGTTTTATGTTTGTGTGAGGAATAAATTATTGTGGTAAATATTTCCAAAAGTACAATCCTTTCAATAAAATAGTATAGACTTGACAAAAAGAATATTTTATATTATTGACAAAATATAGGTTTACAGCTATATATCACATTATGAAAATAGTTAATTTCGTAACTTTAATTATTTATTGCACTTTTAAGAAAGACAAATTTAGATTAAATATACATAATATATGAAATCTAATAATTATAATGTATTTAATATTGCTGTATATAGTTTGATTGGAAAAGATGTGTATTTAATAAATTATATAACTTTGTAATTTAAAAGGGATTACTACCAGTATACATCATAAAATTTCTATACCAGATCTTTATTAAATTTACATAAATTTATTTAAATCATGGTATTTCATAAAGTGACTTATGGCTGTATTCTAGAATTTACTACTAAAGTTTACTACCTTTTTTCAGTTTTTTCATATTTAGCTATCAGGAAGATTAGCACTTTTGAATTATTGAAAGTTTATTAAGAATTAAAGTAAATGGAATATTAAGTATCAAATAAGACTGGTTGCAAATGTGCAAGAAATCACAAGTTATTGATTAATATTGGTATTCCAAACTATTTACCTTGACTGATTAAGAGATAAATGAATATATACATGGAATGATGAAGTTTTTATTTGAAACTAATCAAAAATATTCAACAATAGATTTTATTATTTTTATTTTTTATTTATTTAGTTATTAATTTTATTATTATTTTTTAAAATAATCCAGACTGTAATTTTTGTTTTGTATGCGCATTATCCTATTAATATCAGAATGCACTAACAAAGTTTCATTGCATTTAAAATTTTAATATTTATTTTCTTCTCTTAGAAATTAATTTGTTTCAAACAGGCCTCAAATAGTCCTAACCCTGCTCCAGGTCATATTATTCCTCCTACACATCCAATGATGATGCCTCCTCCTCCACCTTATGCCGTATGTATATATTTTATTTTTTTGCATTCAGATTATTGAAATTCAAATATAGTAAATATTTGACATCTTTCCAATATAAACTTTTGAGGACCTAAAAGTTTGTTTGCTGTTTATTTGTTTGAATTAGAAAATAATAGAAGAATTAAAAATATCATTATATTAGATAAATTGATGATGGCTACATAAAATGAAAACTTTCAAGAAATTTAGGGAAAGCTTTTGATTAAAATTTGTTAAAAATGTTGTTATAATGAAAGATAGATCATTATGAATATGTTATGGAAGTTATGTACTATGATGATACAATATTAATTATATTGGTTTATCTTTTCAAAACAATTGTTATAAGAAATTGTAAGTTTATACACTTAAAAAATTTTTTTTAATCTTAATGCAATTATATTCACTGCTATTTTATTTTATTAGAATGTAATAATGTTTGTATTGAAAGTATGTTATTCAATTTAAAAATGAGTGTCATATATTACTATGCATCATTTGAAGAATTTATGATAAACTTTATTTTAATGGATTAAGATTTGTTTAAGTATAAATAGAAAATAATGTTTAAAAAAATATGAACTAATATTTGTTACTCATATATGTAAATTAACTATTCCATTAAAGAACATGCTATAAACTGAAGTTTTTATTCTCTAAGATTGTATAAATTATTTTCTTTAATAAAGATATTGATAATTATTTTCTTTTTTTTTAGCCAGATTTTAAATTTGATATTCTCTTGCAAAAATTAATTAAAATAATCAAACATATGAAATGAAAAAAAAATTAAAAAATAAATAACTGAAATTTTTTTATTGATTTTATAATGAATTTAAATAAAATTCTAATATATTTGCTTATTTTTTAAATCAAAACAATAACAATTAAAATGTGAAATATAATCATTAATTGAATTAATCATCATAAAAAAATCATGATATATTTTTATTGGTATTGTATTAATACTGTTTATTATTTATAATATATGAAGTTTTTCATATTATATAAAAATAATGCAGGGTGTTCCACAAATTCATAGACATTCAGTAAATCAGAAAAAATGTTTCATATACAGGTTATCCTCATTTTACAAATATGAAATTTCATTTTCACAGTTCGGTAAATTTCTAAATTCTTCGATAATTTTATACATTATGTTAGTAAAATTCTTATTAACTAATGTAATGTAAAATTACGCAATTACTTAACATATGGCAGTTTTCAAGATGATGAAGATTACACCAAAAAATTTTTGTTTTGTAATCAGAACTTTTTATTCAAATCTGTAAAATAAGAAACTTCTAATTGGTGCTGTTATGACATAGAGTAAACGATTATATGGGGGTTACTCCATATTCCAGAAGTGATGTTCAATTATAAATGCTTTATTTGAAAGATTTTCAAATATTCCAGATTCATTTCTTAGTTATATCTTAGGCAATCAAAATTATAATCAAACTTATAATCTGTACAAATAAGAGTTTTCCTTTTATTTTCAGTCAATGAGAAACAATTATGTATTGAATAGGTATGCCAACAGAAATGAATGAATGAAACAGAAATGTTAAAATAAGTTTCATTTATTTCTTTTGATGCTGTTGTTTTTAGGCTATGATGGAGACTAATTCAAATGTAGGATGCAGATAATCAATCCATCATTAAGAAAGCAAGATTATTTATCCATGTTCATTAATATTTTAAAAATGAGAAAGTTAAACACAGAGCTTTTCTTTTCAGTCAAAAATAAAGTTAAAGACATACTATGGATTATTGGTGTAAGTACAAAAATTGTGAATATTATTGTAAAGGAAAGTCAATCATTTGGTACAGATGAAAGAAGAGACTGAGAATTTCAAATAATAATATAAATTGATAATTTGTTGCCATCTAAAATGAAAGTCCTTTGCTAATTAAATTAATTAACATAAAACAGTTATTTTCAGAATTATTATAATTTAATTAATAATCCTTTCAGGCCTATCATATTTAATCATATGAATTACCGGGTCACTTCATATAAAAAAAACTGTGAAAATATTTTTTGATATAATATAATGCATAAAATTAATGAAAATGATTCAATAAAAATAAATTTTTTTATAATAAATGAAATAAACATTTGAATAAAAATAAATCAATTATCAATTTTTTAAAAAATATATTTTTACTACATTATAAACATTTAAATAATTGACTTTCTGTTAACTACCATTAAACATTGGTTATTTATAGAAAGAACTCGTGATATTTTTGCCTTCATTATGATTTGTTGAAATGTCATGCTATTTCATATAACAATTTTCTAAGGGGAAGTATTGAGAAATTGTCACAATATTTGTATATAGACCAAAAAATTATTGCAATATTTTTATATTGTAAATAAACAAATTTCTTGTTTATATATTTGAAAGATTTTCAAATATTCCAGATTCATTTCTTAGTTATATCTTAGGCAATCAAACTTATAATCTGTACAAATAAGAGTTTTTCTTTTATTTTCAGTCAATGAGAAACAATTATTTATTGAATAGGTATGCCAACAGAAATGAATGAATGAAACAGAAATGTT
>AYEL01089875.1:0-61100 GCA_000484575.1 Olivierus martensii | reverse complement strand
TTCATTAAACTATAAATTATAGCTTCATTCTAAAAGTTAATTATCATAATTTTTACTAGTTACAATTCATAATTATCTGTAAAACAGATAAAAAAATAATAACAAACTTTTATATTAAATTAATAATAATCTTGAAACTTTATATAATAAAAATTATTCCTTATGCAAAAAGTAAAAAGGTTGGAAAATTATGGTAATTTATGTTTAAAAAAATTGTATAAATAATAATTAAGGATGATGTAAATATTTAAGTTATCAGGTAACAGAATTTAATACCAATATTTCTTTCTTCGACTTTTTTTCATATAATTTTTCTGCTAAAACTTAGCTTACCAAATACTTTACTCAATATTTTTTTTTTTTCATTTCTATATTTGCTTATATTAAATGCTTAAATTCGTTAATTTTGATTATTTTGTTAATTATTCAGATATCTTTTAAATTTTAAAAATATTTATGGAATTAGTTATTATCATCATAATTAATGAATAAATTCATATAATTAATTAATTATTAGAAATAATAAATTTTTACTCTCTCTAATAAAAGTATTAGAGAAAAACTAAAATTTATGCTTTGCACTGTCTGCTTGATACTTAATGGAGATGATATTGTGAGCAATCTTCAGTTGTAATCATTTATTGACTAATAAAATAATTGATTTATTTAGATTGTAAGTGAAATGGCATCAGCTGCAGGACTTTGTTGTAAAGTGGATCCTGCATTAGTATCATCTTTAAGATCACAAAAAAGTGGTAAGAATCTTTTTTAATTCAGTAATTTTTTCAATAAATATAATATTCTTTAGTAATATATTGTGATTTTAGATTTAGGTGAAGATGAGTATCAGATTGCTTGCTTGTTGATGGTATTTGTTGCAGTTTCTTTACCAAAATTAGCTAGAAATGAAGGTTCTCATTACAAAGCATCCTTAGAAGGTTAATATTTTTTTCTTTGATGTAACTTAAAATGAATAGTTTATATATAAAAATTTTGGCTATTGTATAGGTCATGCCAATAACATCCATTGTCTGGCAGAAGCCATTAATGGTATTGCTGGAGCTCTATTTACAATTTGTGGACATGGTGATATTGAAGAAAGGCTAAAAGAATTTCTTGCTGTGAGTATTTTATTTTTAATTAAATTTATAGTTGAAATTTTATTAATAAAATTTTAAATATGTTGAATGTATAAGCATAGCCTATACAATACTAGCTATTTGATAAGTTGTTATATTTTATAGATCAGCAGGACTTAATAAAATTTGAATAATTCATGTTTTCTTTTATTAAAAAACAAACCTTCATTCAGAGCATACTTAACTTGCATATGATTCATAAAAATATTTTTAATTTATTGAAAAAATCCTTCAATGGAAAAAATATTACTGGTATGTTTCTGATATTTTGTTTACAATAGTTTGTTTTATTTACCAGTAACTTATTTTAATTTTATAAAGACAACTGTAGTTTTTACTCAGAATGCCCAGATTTTTATGAAAGAAGAATTTAATTCTATTATTTTTATATAGCTTATTAAAATAAATCTGATTTAGTTAATATTATATAATTTTTCAAGAATTACAGATACACACAAAGATTGTTATTAGATCCATTACATAAATTAATATTGAAGTTTATAAGTGCAGTATAATAATATATTTCACACTGTATAAAGTAACAGTTATCATGCCATCAGCATTTTTACTGATATAAAAATATACAATGAAATATTTGATAGACTATTTACAGTTTCTCTCTCTGACTATTAGCAATAAATATATTTATTATAAAAATAATATAGACAATTCTCTCTTATATAACTGGCTCATTTCACAAAAATCTATGTAAGTCAAAACATATATATTTTGGAGTCTATCCTATACTAGGGCTGCCCAACCTTTTAAGACCATGAGCTACTTTTTTCATTGGAGTGATACAGCGATCTACCGATATCCAGGGAATAAAAGTACAAAAATTTGTACAAAATTTATTAGATAAAATAAACAATTTTTCATAACATGAAAATATGAAAATAACTACGAATACATGGGTACATAACAATTTTAATATATGTGATATTTGGCATTGTGTAGATTTTGTAATTGATTCAAAATTTGAAGTATATGATGAAAGAGATAATCTTAAAATTTTTATGAACACATTTTTTTGTGAATGTAAGTTCGATTTTGAATCTGTAATTTTTGTTCTGCATATTTCGGAGTCTTTCAGACATTCATTTTCATAGTTGCAGAGCATTGTTTGAAAATGTCTTCCAATATTTCCCTTTTTTGGAATTGCAACAATTGAATTACATATTAGACAAGAGCATTTGCCATTAACTATGGAAAAAAGAAATCATGTTCCTAGTTATCATGGTTTATGATAAGATTAATTTTCTTTTCTATGCTCATAATTATGGTTAAAAAAGAAAAAAAAAATTTGATAATTGAAGAAGCTTATTTTTTATTAAATTTTACCCTTTTAGGCCGAGCAATGATATATTGTTGTCTGGACCTGAGTAATTGTAATAAAGAAAGAAAAGACGAACCTATAAAAATATTTGTCCAACAAACTTTTGTTATTCGTCAAAATAATCTTCATTTACTGTTTTTGATATATTATTATATTCTATCGATTGATCTGATCTGTCATTACTTAATAAATGATAAAAGACACAAAGAATGAAAACATATAGGGATAACCTCACTTTTCTTGTTTCAAAAAGAATACAGACCACCATATTGTAAAGTGGAAGTTTAACAAGCGAATTGATTGGATGGTCGGAGGCTTGTGATTGACTAAACAGCTTGTCTCAATTGACTGGTTGGACAGCCCTGTCCTATACTATGTCACAAAGACATAACATTAAAATAGTTATATTAAAGAATAAGCACATAAGGTAAAGCAGTCATTTACTATCTTGGATGATTAGAATTCAATTCTGAGTCTACACTTTCAGATTTTCAGGAAAGGTCCAGATCTATGCTCAGCTTGTTAAATTAATTGTTAAATTGCTAAAATTAACCTAATAAAACACATATATATAATGTATAAATAAACTTCCACTTGTATTAATGATATAACAATAAATAAATAAGCCTTTTTTCCACTTCGAAAAAAAGGCTTATTTATTTATTGTTATAACACATGTATATATGAAAAATCATGAAATTCAGAGAAAAATGCTGTTATCTCTGTTTTGTAGTTTTATCTGCTAAGTCAAAATATATTTGTTTTAGTCAGAGAATCTTTATGTAAGTATGGATCTATGTATGTTGGAATTGTCTCTATAATAACAATACTTATTATAAAGTACTGGTATAAAAACCAACTGTAAGATGATTTCTAATAAACAGTAAAAATAAAACTTCCAATAATTCAAAGAGAAATTCAACAGTTTTAAATGACAATAGACTGAATTAGCAAATATAAATAAATATTCCAACAATTACTGCTGATAAGATATCATTGACTGAAAAACAAGATGATGATGACGATAATAATCATTATCTTATATTGGCATGTTTATGTGCATTATAGATAAGTTTTAATAAATCTATATCCATATATATATATATTTTTTTTAATTTTCATTTCTAGTGTAATTGTTTTTTACATTGATTACTGATACCTAATTTAAACGTTTTTCTCCAAAATGTCAAATTTCCTAGAAAACAATTCTCAGTGTTGGCTTCTTATATTAGATTTATTAATATTTTAATATTTATTAGCTCAAATTCATATAAATCATCCATTCTAGACTAGATAGACAAAACTTTTCCAATTGCTATTCAAGATAATGTCATCTTATATAAGATTGTAAATTGTTTGACATAATATTATAGTTTTTATATTTTATATATATTATTCTTTTTGTAGTTGGCTTCATCCAGTTTATTACGTCTTGGTCAAGAGAGTGACAGAGAAGCAATACGAAATCGTGAATCTGTTTATCTCCTACTAGACTTGATAGTCAAAGAATCACCTTTTTTGACAATGGACCTTCTAGAATCCTGTTTCCCTTATGCATTATTAAGAAATGCCTATCATGCAGTGTATCGTGCTGACAATGTGTAAAATATCTTTATACATACATATACATATATATATAAAATATACATATTTGGTAATTGTTTACTTACCATATTGATTGAGACTTGTATGAACTCAGTATCTCAATTTTTTATAAGCAAGTGTCAAGTTCCATGATTATTCCCAGGTACGTACTATAGCTTATTTAATTTGTATTTTTGTACTGCCATTTTTGTCCAAATGATTTTATTCATCGGTGATAATTTTGGAACTAAAACTTTTAAATGCAATAAGGCATTTATCTCATAGTCCTTGTATAAAAAATTTCATTTTGCCCTATTTAGGGCACACTTATCAAAAATTCCTGTACATAAGAAATTGATTTTGTTAGATTTTTTAATGATTTATGTTACCAAAGAGATGTTTTTATTTATGGAAGTAGGAAGTTTATTGTTTCCTCAGTTGGCCCAGATATCAACAAAAGACCAAATTGCAATTTATGTATGATATTTTTGTTAACTATTGAAGAATTTAGTAATAATCAAAACTTGATAAATGCAACAAGTAAATCAATCAACATGTGATCAATGTACATGAAGAGTTGCGACAATTACTTCCTATTTTTTATCATTCTCGTAGCATATAAAAATCAATTTGTTTTCATCTGTGGTGTTTGTTTTTTTATATAAAATATTGAGATAATAAAAAGTTTTTTTTTATGAAAATTTGTCATATGATTATAAATTGACACTACAGGTAGGCCTTGATTAGTGCAAATTCGAATAATGCGATATTCAGTTAGTGCGAGCAAATATTTGATTAATGCTAGTTTTAATCATAGACCAGTCTTACTAACAAATGTCCGTCACCTTTTATGATGTTAATTAACAAATTAATGTTAATTTTCGGTTATTAAAACTGGACAAGGAGCAGTCCAAACAGTCACTTGGCTTTGAAGAGGTGAAACACCAGAAAGATGGGCTTTTTGCCATTAGCTATTTAACGTTACTATTATTCAGCTTTGTTATCATATACATACCATATAGTACAGAATTTTCTCTTAAAAAGTATTGAAATGGATGAAAGGAAGAACACTTTTGATGATAAAACAGAAAACGAAAAAAGTAGAGGTTAGTGATTATGCTAGAGCAAAAAACGATATGATTGAGTGACATAAAAGCGGCGCTCAACTTCTGCTTTCGATATGGTGGTTGGTTTGATGATGATAATGAGACACAATTCCTAGTAAGTTATTAATTTAGATGATGAACAATAATATAAAATATGAAAATAAATATTTCTTAAACAGTTAGTATTGTGGTTATTCATCGTGAGGTTCACTAATGACCGGAATCTCACAAAGCAAGAACCAATTATCATATTTTACATATAGTTAATACTTCGAATAGTGCGAGAAATTCATGGAACCTATTATTTGCACTAATCGAGGCCTACCTGTATATATCTTTATTCCACAATGTAACTCATTTTTTTTAAAGTCATCATTTTAAAATAACAAAATATAAATATAGTAAAAACTTAGTTTTACTTCTTTTTAATCTTGAAAATCTCTTTTGTAATAGCCATCAAAACTGCTCTAACAATAAACACAATACAGTATATTAACTCAGCTTTCAGTCATTAAATATTTTTTGAAACACCTTGATTGTAATAGTTGTTGAAGGGCTCTGGTATTTAGAGAGTATTTTGTCTCAATACCTGAGCTCTTTAATTCTATTTGAATACAGTATATTTAAATTACAAAAATAAACATTTATTTAATTATGATAATGGATTCAAAAATAAATTATAATTACAATCATTTGAATAATACATTTCATATTTTTTTTATTCAAACCAATGTATTAATCCAAGTGTACAAATTCATGCCTATCTTATGTTGCTCTTAGTTCATATATATTTTGATATTTAGGCTGTAAGTTGCAAATTCATGTTTATATAAACCAGAAGTGTCCAAACTGCAGCTCTTTGTTACCTTCAATGTGGCTTCACAGCATGAAAGTCAATAGTTAATATGGAGCAAATACCTACTTACTTTTTAAAAATAATTTGTTTGTTTTTTGTAAAATGTAGTATGCATTTATCAATAAATGAAATAAATGCATGTAAAATACATAATAAATAATTTTGAAGCCATTGTTAAGATTAACCGAAAAACTGATGTGGCTCTCATTGAACCAAAAAGAAACTGATTGCGGCTCTCAAGTATTTGAGATCCTCCTATATGTCTCTTAATGACATGAAGCTTGGCCACCCCTGATATTTACTATATGTTGTCTTCTAAATACTACCTAATTCAATTCATGGATCAGTGACTGAGCACACTATTCAATGCTTATTAAACTTGAAAGAGTTGAAAAATCATGAAGAAAAATAAGAGTTGATATTGAATGATGATTGCAAGATGACAACATGGATATGAGCTGTGTTTCTATCCTGGAGGATCTGGATCTTTCTGTTGAACTCCCATCCTGGAACTTGGGAAGCTGATTCTATCATAGAGGTCAGCTGCTTGTCGGGGCTGAAAGGACCTCGCCGCTTAATAAATAAATCCCTGAATTTGGAAAACATATTAAACAAGAAGAAAGAATTCTGTTGTGGATGTATGCATTGGAATGCCGTTCTATTTAATATCCAAACGAGTAGAAATCATTATAAAATTCAATAAGAAAGTAAGGACATTGAAAGGCTTGGCAAAGGATTTTAATATATTAGTATGCAGAGAGAATTATAGCAAAAACACAGGCAGTTGTTATTGAAAAAAGCAAAGGATATCTGAAAGAAAGTTTATCTTTTCTTTAAGGAGATTCAGGACTCAGAAGGCACTAAAGAAGCCAGTCTCATGTCTAGGCAAAAGAAAGCCCAGGCATTACGACAATAAACTTTACTTGTAAAACTGAGAATACAAAGATGCTTTCAAGTTGTTTAATTGATATGAATAGATCACAGTCTATAATTTATTGAAATTCAGAACCAAAGCATACTTAAGGAATCTGAGCCTTAGGAAAATATACTTTACATTTCATAATTGCTAAGGGGCTTAAATTCATTAAAGCTGGTATCAGGTTTCTTGAGGATATTGATTAGAATGAGCAGCAAAACTAGAAAAAAAATAGAGGATTTCTAATTTTATCAACCCATTACCGTTGAATCTCTGTAGTCCGACACTTCCAGTAATCCGACACTGCGAACTGTCGTGTCGCCCTCGTGAAATTTTCATGTCAACTTGCCAATGTGCGAGAAAGAGAAACTGATGTAAACAATTACAATATGCTATTCGTTCGTTGCTCAAGGTTACAGTCAGACTAATTTTTAAGTTCAGTACACTGATTACTGTAAAATAATGTTTTTATTGTATCAGTGTTTGCTATTTATCTTTACATAATATCAATATCTGCAACTGTATCTATTGAATTGTATGTCATTCCTTCACCATGAAAACAGTCCACGATATGTTCATTTATAAATTCAGCTCTAGCATTTCTAGGAGCTAAACTTGCTCGTTCATAAAAAAATTTGATATTTTTCTCATTTATATCAATTAATTTCCGGATACACTTTTGAAATTAGTTCATCTAATGAATGTAAAATATTTTCTCGGCAGAAATATTTATAAATATTAAATAATCCATTTGTATTTGGTATAGTTTCCATACCCATGCTTAAGAGGAAATCAGAAAATTTAGCAGAATTCCTTATTTTTTAGCGCACTCATGTTGAGAGTAAATGATAATTTTTCAACTTCTCGCCTAAGATATGATGATTTTATGCGTGCTTTTAATTCATTAGTCTTGGTACCTTTCGAAATTACAGGTAATATTTGAAGAAAATCACCGGCCAACACCACTGCGATTCCACCCATGATAACTTGTTTATATTATTATAATGCTCGGTTGAAATACATAATTATGCCATGACAATAATGTGGCATAAGAACAGATTTGGCAATAAAATGGAAATTTTCTATAAGTTATGTATATTATTTTTTGTGGTTATTCTAAGCATTATTTATTTGTTAACTAGGGAGAATCCATAAATTATGTCACGTTTGGGGGTAGAATATAGATTTGAGACGGTAAATAACATAGGAGGAAAGAATTCTGTAAATTATGACGTCACTCTTAAAATGGTTAATGCTTGCATCTTTATGACTAAACAATATTTTAGTTATAAAATAAAATATAAAATATTTATGTGTAATTGTTAGAGAAATAAAAACTAATATAACACGTGGAAATACGTTAGTTATAAAATAGGTCTGGTCAATCCAAATTGTTTCTCCAATCAGCTCGGAGAACAATGGCCGTGTTCGAAGTGCCGGTAAAGCTACGTTTAGACGATGCCTCTCTGCGTGCAATGTTGTATGCAGAATGACCCATCGCTCAATGCGCAACAGCCGCATGAGGCATGCAACTTGCCCCTTCGTGTTCACACCTGGAGGACATATTGCAGACAATACCGACACAAAAAGAGTTATTCGCTGCCGTTTTAGCGGCAGCTACTGTTATCATTTCATATGACAGAAGGAAAAGAAGAAAAAGAAAGTGTTTTGACACGCAAATATTTCGATCGAAGCGCTAATAACATCAGTATTTTGAATCAAGTTAGTTTCAGTCTTTTCAAAACAAATAATTAAAAAACTTGAGAAAAGTTTAATGATTTGGCTTCGTTTTATGGTATTGGACGAACCACTATTTATCTCTTAAGCTACGTTTAGACGATGCCTCTCTGCATGCAACGTTGTATGGAGAATGATGCATGCCTCAATGTACAACAGCCGCATGAGGCATGCAACTTGCCCCTTCGTATTCACACGTGGAAGACATATTGCAGACAATACCGACACGTTACTGATACTTAATACTGTTCATTTCAAATGACAGAAAGAAAAGAAGAAAAAGAAAGTGTTTTGACACGCAAATATTTCGATCGAAGCGTTAATAACATCAGTATTTTGAATCAAGTCAGGTTAGATAGATTGTCTTTTCAAAAAATTTACTAGAATGACTTGACGACGACGATAAATTTAACTTCTTCAATAAACTAAAGTGTTTTCTTCACATCTCAATCCATAAAGCAAAGAAAAATTTGCGAAAAAAGTTTAAAAATAAAACAACAAGATGTTGCGAGACTAGTTGCACGTGTAACCCAACTAGGATGGGGAACACATGCACCTTCTTGCGCCTAGTATTGCAACAGATTTTGAGGGATGCGTCTGTGCTTGCCTTCTCGCGCGCCTAGTTGCATGAAAAGTAGCACAGTCTAAACGTAGCTTTATTGTAACATTACGCTTTACAATAACGAAGTAGAAAATGCAAGAAATTAGATCATTTATGGTTTCCGTGTATATCTCATTTTCCACTTAAGCAAAGAAAATATTTCGGTATATACAATCCAAGTGGATTCTCCAAGAAAATTGAATTCAAATATCTTTCAAGTAAGGAGTGAAGAGAGAGAGAGTAACCCAGTAATGGATCGGCTATGACATTAAAAAAAATCGGGATAAAATTGAGGGTTTGTGCAAGATTCGAACAGAAGAGCAGAGGTGACAGGAAAGTCTTAATAAAGGGAGCGTACTCGTTTGTGTAATTCCATTCTTTCATTGAACATTCAATAATCCGACAAACTCTGAAATCCGACTAGCTCCGGAACCATGTGTGTTGGATTAGGGAGACTACTGTAGTAAAAATTTGTACAGTATATCACGGTTTGTATTATTGGTGATGATAGATTATTTGGATAACTTGTGCAGTTCAAGAGGAAGTGTCTTTCTCATTGAATTCTCATTTGATTTTTATTTTTTGCAAATTTTTTCATAAATTCAGAAAAGGTGTCCATTTTTTTTCCTTGGTAAAATTTTATTGAAACCATTTTAATATTACATTCAATGGTGTAATTTTTTATGGTATATATCATCATATTCTATCAATAGTCCTATAATTAAAGCCTCAGATTTGAATGTCTGCCATATTTTAAATGGTTTATTAATTAATCTTTTATCAAGTCCGATTTTGATAATCCTAATCACCATATTGAATTTTATAAAAAAATAATAATCAACTAAATAGTTAAGGGTTTCACCCAAATAAATTCTTATGTCTGCCATTTTTAATTTCTTGAAAATAGAGTTAATTGATGTTAAGATTGTCATCAATGGCCTGACCTTCCTTAAAAAATCTAATAAATGTTATTCAGTATGATATACAAAAAATTATGTGATCTATATAGATTCTTATATTACACAGTACCTATAAAATTAGAGAATAATTTACGGATACGTCAATACAATTTCAGAGATCTACAGGGTGGGTGAAAAGTCACTATCTGATTTGAAATGCCTGTTTGGTTTTTTAAATATTGACAATTTAGTCATTTCAAATAAGATAAACAAACCAAACAGGCATTTCAAATCAGTGACTTTTCACCCACCCTGTAATTCGCAAATGTTAGTCTGCCAGAGTTAGAAGCGAAAACAGCGAGGGTGAAAAAATGGTAAATAATACTCGATCATAAGACCAAATGCAAGCTACATCATTTTGTCGCTAGATATTACGTAAAGTAATATATGGAAAAGTGTTGTAAAATGCGTAATTTCGCGATAGTAATGCCAGAACATTCCGGATCTATAGCAATAACGTAACATAAAGATAGATGATAATTTTAAAATATAAAGACGTTTTTTTTTACATTTTTACGCCCTTTCCAATAAGGGGATTACTAAGGGGCGGGGCCAGTTCCAACCACGGGCTGCACTCACACCCATGGAGGGAGCCGGATGGTGTAGGATGAAGATCGTCGGGCCGGGTCCAGCATCCCGAAAAACTTGATGCCGCACCCGGGTCCTCCTGTGTGGCACGCCAACGCGTTACCACTCGGCCATCCGGCCGCCTCTTAAACAATTAAGATATGCGTGCCGTTTTAGATTAACTCGCACTTCAGCCTGGGAATTATGTTAGAGACAAACCATTTTCATATAAAAGACAATATTATTATTTTAAAGTGAATTAGGGATGCAATATAATGGGGTCGAATTTACGGTTGTGGATAATCCTTATCCATACCAAAAATATCACAAAAACAACTATTGGTAAGAGAGCTACTAAAACATTAAACAATAGGCAAAATTGGCCCACCGATCTTACCTTAAGAAATGAGAAACTACAGGAAATTTAGATTTCATAATGAACACTAATATAATTGCCAATAATAGATTTGTTAAAGTTTCACTATCAAATCTATTGCATCTAAAAGGATGGTGCACACTTTGTTCTGTTAAGCATCACAACCAGGGGCGGACTGTTAACTTTAGGGGCCCTGGGCTAACAGTATTTGGGGGCCTACTAAATTAACCCAAATTAACTTAACGGTGGCTAAACTAACACGCTTTAGAGGAGCTAGATTTGCACTCTCATTCCGACATTATCATTTGTCAATTATGAAAATAAGGCAAAGTATATTTTGATTTTACCGACTACCGACAGGGCCGTATTTATTATTTACTCATTTAAAATATTGATATTTGATTCAAATCCAATAGTGTTGCAAACCAATGATTTAAACTTTATCTAGGTACGAAAAAATTTTGTATAATTTATTTTTTCTTAAATTTTTTTTTTATTTTTCACTGCAAAGAGGGCTTTGAGCTGCAGCCCATAAAGACCATGCCTAAATCTGCCCCCTGATCACAACTGCAGTAAGCAGAATCCTTAATTTTAAATCTTTGAAAATATTCCCGAAAATTAAGAATCAGAATTGATGTTTTAATAGTTTAGATGTAAAATCTATTTTGAAGTCTTTAATAACTGTAATAAAATGATATGTTAAACGTTCAGTTTCATTGTTATTCCATAGTTCCTGCTAATTAAAGTGACAGGGCAAAGCAAACCTTTCCATAGGCTGCCCATCAGGCGAGAGTCACCGGATTGTAGAAGACAGTGAGCGACTGCCGGATTCAGACCCCATTATAAATATTTCCAAGAGATAAGATCCATTAATCGATCCCCGATCCTCCAGAATGGAGGGAAAAACTAGTTTTAAGATAAGCAAGAAACGAATTGACCTCGGGTGATCTACTAAGTGGTGGGGCGAAACATGCTCTGGCACGACCTGAGGTGGGATCACTCCCTGCAGAGATGGCGTGATCTTTACCTCAAGTTTAAATTGGAGTATACTCTGTTTTGGTACCGTCAAAAAGGCAATGAGGATTGAGAGGTCAACGGATCATGGAACATTCAGGAAAGCTTTCCGAGAAATGGGGATTCGAATTCGATTACCAGCTCTAGATAGAATGATTCCATGAAACATTTTTTTCTGTGCGGTTTTATGCCGTTTTCCAGCGTGTAGATATTAAGCGAGTCGGAAGGATTGGCCGTGTGGAAATGCTTCGGCTTCCCACTCTGGAGGACCCAGGTTCGAATCTCGGGTCCCACCTCTTGAAAATATCATGAGGTCCGGCTCGGCCGTCGATCCCCGCCTCCACAAGCCTGTTGACCCCTCCGCAGGGGTGGGCAGTCTGTGGAAAGGCTTGTTTCATCCCGTAAGTTATTAAAATAGAATGGAAACTGATGAAAAATTACCATGCGGCGGGGCATTCCAGTTCTCACCATGGGCCACCCATATCCCTGATGGGGAATCCATGGTGAAGCTATCCTTCCGATTGGCTTCATCATGATATTAGCCCCATCTAAAGTATATATCTCGTGCGACATGCCGGTTTACTATAACCAAACTTCCATAACAATTTGCCAGTTTTTTAATACGAGACAAAGTTATCATCATGCCATATCTAATTCTTGAAAATAAAAAGTTGATTTATTTTTTTACTTTAAATAAATGAAACCAGTTTTTAATGCCATCAATTGAATCTAATTATACTGTTATATTAGATTAAGTTAATTTTATTTAAACTGCTATATCGCATCTGAAATATTCTATATCTGGCAGTCACTTTTAAAGCTCATCATAGGCTGGCCAACATTCCGAAAATTTTATGATTCCTATATCTGGCAGTCACTTTTAAAGCTCATCATAGGCTGGCCAACATTCCGAAAATTTGATGAATGGAGTCGTAGCCTCCGAGATAGACAAGGCCTTGGGCCCTTCATGAAAATTGGAGGCATGCATACACACACAATTAAAATTGCAACATGTTCGTAGTATGATTCCCTTATAACTTATACAAGAGCGGCCCTTCATGAAAATTGGAGGCATGCATACACACACAATTAAAATTGCAACATGTTCGAAGTATGATTCCCTTATACAAGAATCACGTTGTCGAAGAAGAGATTCGTGTATATGAAGTACTTGTTCGATTTCTTTAGATCATATTTAGATGTCATCTCATTGAAACTGGTGCTGCGTAGACTAACAAATTTTTACATTTGGGGACAAAAAATATTGAATTGCAAAATAAGTTGCAATGCCATAAAAACTTGATTCTTATTGAATGTTGATATAGTGTATTTTGTCCAAAAATCGGTTATCTTTACCTTTAACATAATTTATATTCATTATTACAACGGTAGCCATAAATACAGCGAATTCTGACCAAAATGATTTTATTATTTTAATCGTTAAAATAAATCAATTATTATTGAAAGAGGAGCAGCTATTCATTATTCGATACTAATTTCGAGTTGCATATGATCACCTGTGTGTTTAATCTATAATAAAACAAGAAGTTCCAGAAAGAACTAATACTGCCTATTTTTCGAAGTTGTCATTTATTTACCTTTAACATAATTTATATTCATTATTACAACGGTAGCCATAAATACAGCGAATTCTGGCCAAAATATTATTATTTTAATCGTTAAAATAAATCAATTATTATTGAAAGAGGAGCAGCTATTCATTATTCGATACTAATTTCGAGTTGCATATGATCACCTGTGTGTTTAATCTATAATAAAACAAGAAGTTCCAGAAAGAACTAATACTGCCTATTTTTCGAAGTTGTCATTTATTTAGTATTTGGAATATTGGCTGTTTTTCTAATTTTACCAGCACAGATGACACACTGTGGTATCATATCATCCACTGTTATGTCATCGGGACTATGACGCGATTGTAATAGGGGCGCTTTAAGAAATCAAGTAAGCCATATATTATCACATCAATTACACTACTAACGCTTAGCGCCACATATTAGCACTAATATAAACTAAATTGTAATAAAAATGAAATTCTATCCTGCAGGAATAAGAATGCGACGTCGAGGTGTCCTTTAATGGCAGAACATCACTGCCAAATTTCATGAAAAATCTGATTAGTTCAAAAGTTATTAGTGGGAACATAGACATTGAACCATCTTATAAGCCTCCATTTCCCTCGGAAGGTAGGCTAAAAAGCGATATATTTGCTACATTAACCATTACGAAAAGATAATTTTGGTTCTTGTTCATATATTTTAGAAACAATGTTATGATTTTTTATGAAATATGTATAATTAACAATAGCTTGAATGAAAAAACAAATAAATATAATAACAAAAGCTTATAATTCTATACAAATTCTTAAAAAATTAATTTATATTATTATTATATTGTATTTTGAATTATTTTTTTTTATCATTTTTCTTGATATAGCATCTGATGCTATATCAAGAAAAGCATCTGATGCCGGCTTTCAGCCACGATTATCAGTCTTCTTTTGTATCATAATTTTCTAAATACGATATTATTGAAAGTTTTTGTTTATTTAAGAGAAAAAGATTAAACATTCCATTCTGGTAAAAGATGCCTTTTTTGATGACGTTTAAGTTGATGACTCCATTTAAATTTTTTATCACAGATTTCACACGAAAATGGGTTCTCGCCCGTGTGTATACGAAGATGGGCAGTGAGATTTCTCCTATCTGCAAAACCTTTTTTGCATATTCCACACAAATAGGGTTTT
Organism: Olivierus martensii; assembly: GCA_000484575.1. Taxonomy (NCBI): domain Eukaryota; kingdom Metazoa; phylum Arthropoda; class Arachnida; order Scorpiones; family Buthidae; genus Olivierus; species Olivierus martensii. Next base: position 46,145 of record AYEL01089875.1, on the reverse strand, counting down.
TCTCCAGTATGTATCCGCATGTGAATATTTAGAATTCCTTTTCTAATGAATCTTTTTTGGCAGAAACTGCATTGGAATGGCTTTTCTCCTATATGTATCTGTAAATGTCTTTTAAGAACTCCCTTTTCAGCAAACCCTTTATTGCACACTTCACACAAATGGGGCTTTTCTCCAGTGTGCAGACGGATGTGTGTCTTTAAGTATCCTTTCTGAGAGAACGTTTTATGGCAAATAGTACACATAAAATTCTTCTTATTGATGCATACATTTTCACTGCCTGAAATATTAAAGAAACATAGTTAACTTTCAATTATTTTCAATATAATAGTATATTGAGTATATGAGAATTCTGGAGATTAATAAAACCATTTTTAAAATTTTTAGCAACTATACTAGGAATAACTTACTTGTGAAAATTGAATTAAAAAACTTGCAACAAATTTTTAATCAATAATTCAAATCATTAAAAATAGTTTTCCATGATTCAAATGCAAATATATGTTTTTTGACCATCTGCAACTACATTTCCAAAGTAGAATAATATATATTTTTAATGCTTTATTGTCTTTTATAAACAGAATGCCTACAATTAATGCATCAAATGAATCAATTATATAATAGTCACTGTGTGATAGCTTCACTGATGCAATTAAATCCAAACAAACACTTTTTTTTAGAAATCTGTTTGTTCATTTAATGACATTGGACATATGACATTATTGACATTGACATTTGACATTGTATTTAGTGCTTAAGATAACAATCAACATTCATTTTTGTTTTTGGAAATTCACATATAAGACTGAAAGTTACTTTTTCAAAAATATCTTTCATATAAAATGATTATTATAGGATAATCCAGTATAAAATCTAATTTTATTCACAAATCAATTTGGAGGAGCACTGTATTTTCTATTTGTTAATAAGCAAAATGATCATTTGCTATTTCCACTTTTTGATTTAATTAGATCCTCTGCAAATTCCATTACAACTGCTTCATAAAATGTAATAGTAATAACTTTCATTAGATATGAAAATTCTCTGTGAAAAATTTTTTAAGTTAATATATGTGACTTCAAAAATTTTATCATAATGTTCACATTCACAGAACAATCTTTTATTGCTCCTTTAATGAAATTGACTTAAAACTATAAAAAGATTTTAAATTTTTTCACATGCTTAACCAAATTCTAATCAATTTAATTCAGCTTAAAGAATTTTCACATCTTTTCCTGAAGGCCATAATAAAAAAATTGATGACTTACTAATGTTAAATTATATAAACTTTTTATTTCTTGAATAACTAACAATTTTATAACTGTTTAAATTTTGAACACAAGTTGAAGAATCATCTGAAATACAGTAATCATCTTGTGCAAATTTATAGAACAGTGATTTCCAAAGATTTAATTTAATTTGAATGATTTCTTAAAAGATTTCTCTGGCTCAAATTCTGTATCATAAATGATCAAATTTAGCCTTCATTAAATTTGATACCTCAAGTTTTCTATTAATGGCTATGTTATGGCAATGGCAATAATGAAAGATTAGTTATAAACATTAAACTTTTAGTTATACTATTCTGATGATAGCTTGAGTGATTCAACAGGCAATAAATATTGCTTTAATTTTTGATTTCTAGTCTCAAAAATAGTATATTATTGTTATTGAGAGCAACAATATAATATGCATATAGATCAATACTTCTTTCTTTTGCAATATTTTTTTTTGCAAAAGCTTCCAGAGTTAAATGAGTGGCAAAGGAATATTACATAATTTTATTATGATTTCTATTAGATTTGATTTTAAAAATAAGTATGGAATTAATGAAATTTATTCAATATTGGCTCATGCATGAGATTCCTTACAAAATTTTATGAAATTTCATTTGTCATCAAAATTTCATTATTAATGTATTTTTATAACAGTTGTTACAAATGCAGGGAAAATTTTTTCATATTCAAAGTATTTGATTTTAAGATTTTTCAAAAAATTAAAATGTCAATAGCCATTTGTATATTTTTTTGCAGCTGCTATTTGTATGCTGATAAATTTTTGGATTATCTCTTAGAGAATAATCGATTTCAATACAAAATCACATATTGAAAACCTTTTTGTTTCATTTCTTATAACATTTCAGGATGCAATAATTCTGCTTAATACCTGATTACATCCAGATTCATAATTGTTGACTATTTTTCAACAGAGATTTTGTTCCAGCTTCCCTTTTTAATTCCTCTTTTATCCATAACTGGTTCTCCAGATCTCATTTTCATAAGAGCTGTATTGATACGGCTAGTAGAGACTTTCAGTGTTTTGATAAACATTTCCCGACATATCCGGATATTGTTTATCTTATAAATTCTGGAAAACTTTCTTTCATATTTACCAAGATTTATTGCACGTGGTCTTTTTTTGTGCACTTCATCAATATGTGATGCTAGATATATTGTCTGGGCTTCATATGATGTTAAATCATAAAATTTTTTAAATTCATTTCGTCTTACTTCAATTGAGAGTTTTGTTCGACATTTCATAGGACAGTGACAATCAAAATCTTCAAAAATCTTTACAGGAACTTGATTCTTGTAATTTAAATATGTAGAATTCTTGTTCTTATTGCAACTTCTCTCTTGTTTGCTAGGTCCTCCATTCTTTATCTGCCTGCCTCTTATTGGCCTTCCACGTTCTCCTACAACATACTGACTATAGTTTTCATTGGCAGTCATACAATCTAGCTTTCCTTTTGGTGTATTAGAGCATTTTCGTTTTGATGGTACCTAAAAATGTATTCACATTTTAAGGATATTATAGAAAAAATTAAAAATTTAATGTTAAATTTAAATATACAAACTAATTTTACATATTTGATAATGTATAATAAATTAAAAAATCTATCAAATATTTTCTTACCGTAATATCAGGAGAATTTAATAAATTTTCAAAATTTTCTGACTTTGGAAGAGCATTGGTTAAATCTTCATTAGTATTTTCAAAAATCCAATTTTGGTTCATTTCATTCTGCATAACTATGCCCAACTGCCCTAAGGACTGATGAGTCTTGTATTCATCTAAATGAGGATGTGATGAGATGTGAATGATTCAATCATTGAGACTGTGTGTTCAATTAAAATTTATGCATTTGGAGTTAATGGTGTATTTAAAATTGCAATACAAATGATAAAAATAAGCAACTATAGCACATAAACTAAGAAAAAAACATTTTTTTATAGTCTTCTTCATAAAAATCTTACATCATTTTGATAAGATTCAAATATTTGATATCAACTTATTTAATATGAAAGCAATCTAGCATTTGTATTTACAATAAAACAGTATTTGTAGAAACACTTTTAACAGCTAACAATGGAAATATTAAATAAAAGTTTACATATTAACCTTTGGTAATTCTGGAAAATATTTGGCTTAGATATATATATATATATATATATTAACTAGAGTAATGAATCTTTTATCTTTAAACCAAAAATACAAAATTACCAGAAGGCTAAAACCAGAATTTTTTGGATTATTTAATTCATTTTTGAACCTAAACAGAAATTAGAAATAGATTATTTAAAGTCCATTAATATTAAAGATAATTAAATAATAATATATTCTGAAATATTTATATATTTAAGCTGTTATTATTTCATTGCTTAGCTATTATTAATGTGTTAAAAATTCATTTCCTCCAACATATGATAAAATATGCACAGTGGCAGTTCTGTAATATTAAACATTCATAAAATATGGGCACAGTTTATAAAAAAAAATCTGTAAATGGAACACTAAGTCATTGTATTAAGATAAAATATATAAACAAACAATTCTATTAAATAAGGAAATGAATCATTAACACTTGATCATAAATTTTTTTCTACTATATGAAATAATCCTTACAGATTTAATCTATTACATTCATATATACAGTCAAACCCCGATAAGATGCCGCCATTCATTCAAGGAAGATTTTGGCAGCTAATTGAGGTTGGCGGTTTATCGAAAACACATGTAGTAAAGAAATGAAAATGAACTCCAAATTTATTAAATGTAATAAAATACAGTTATATTTTATATTTAGCATCCAAATTTAACATTCCTAAAAACTATATACTTTTGGAGGCCCTATGCACATTGTCATTATGAGGCCCCAGAATAACAAGTCTATTTCAATTTTAATTTCAATTATGAACTTAATATTTAAAAATAAATACTTTATTTTTAAATGTTAAATTCATAACTGGTCTGTTTTTTATATTGTTGTTTATGAGGAGTAAGGTTGTAAAATGTGGCCCAATAGAGAGTGAAGCCACAAATTGCACCTAATGCACATTATGGTAAATTCGGCCCTATTTACAATATAATATACTTACCGTATATGTACAGTACTATATAGAAAACATGCCCATCTACTGTTCTGATCCTCTGCTTTGAGTTCTTTGTTAAACACAACTTACTATACAGTATCTTTATTTGCTTGGTACACAATAAACTATGGAAATGATCTGGTTCTTATGATCTTAAATTTTCTAACTTAGATGTGAACCAGGCTTAGAGAGACACGATTAACTGTTAACTTCATCTCTCTCACCTGCTGGTTACAAATGAATCCAGAAAGCTTTTAATACTGTATATACAGTAATGATGAACTTTGGGATGTAAGACACCTTGTATTTGTCCTTGTTAATTCACCAGGGGGTAAGTACCCCTGGCGAATTAACATTATTAATGAGGACAAACACAATATCAAAAGGAATATTTGTTTAGATGTTTCTACTGGTGGATGGCAGATGACATCTTAACTGGGTTTGCCTATTCCATTAACATACGGAAGATCTGTTCTGCCAAATTCCTTGGTGGATAGTGAGAGTGGCAGCTTAACAGGAGGGGCATCTTATCGGGGTTTGACTGTAAAATAAATTTCAAAATGTGTTTTGAATCAATATAAACAGATTTTCATCTTTCAACATGATATTATTTTCAATGATATCATGTTGAAAGATGAAAGTCTGTTTACTAAAAAAAGAAATCATAAGTAATGAAATTCTTTTATTTATTGAAATTTATTTATTTATGGTATCTTAAATATTGATAATTATCAAATATCTTAATCTTTGAAAATTAGTTATCATATATGTTATATATGAAAAATCAATGTGTTTCAAATACTGCATATTAAAATTCAAATCATCCTCAATTTAATTTTTTTTTGTATATACAAACAGTCAAATGAATGCAAATATTCACGAAAACAACTACTCTTTCTAGTCGTCACAATATTTGCGAGTCCAATTAGCTTTACGCTTGTTGTTTTGGCGCTGTATATCTGTTTAAGGGGCTTCAAAGTATCTTCATGATCATGATGTTTAGCTTTGCTCGTACTTGGTTGATCATCATTTAAATTTCTGGTTTTGTTGATTAACCATTTATCCATTTTAAAAAAAGGTCGGAACTTTTATAAAAAGAATTTTTTAGTGATGATTTATAAGTATTTTTATTACTTACCAATATGAAGTTGCTATTAATAATTAATTATAATAATTATTGTCAAATAAAGTAAAAAAATTTAAAATAGTTCATTCTTTTGACACACGTGAGTTTGCGGTGCACGTACCAGAGAAGGAAATATTTTGAATGACGAAATCGCAGGCAAACATGCGCAAGCATGTGGACAACAGGTAATGTGCGTGCGCGGTAAGGGGAAGACCTAGAACGTTAGCAGCACCGCGCGCGGGCGCTGGCCATAAAGCTATATAAAAGAGTACAAATATATATTTTACTATTCCTAGGGTCTAACTGATGTAAAAAAATGTAAAAAAAATTTTTTTTTGTTTTTACAATTTTTTTCACCATCCGGCAAAATTTTTCTACGACCCGGTGCCGGGTCGCGACCCACACTTTGGGAAACGCTGGTCTAGTTGATGCCACAGTAAGGCTTTTATAGTTCACCGGTTATCATTTCTCCTTAAAAGGTGACCCTCTCACTTCCATCTTACAAGTTAGTCTTTTTATCCATTCACTAACGATCTTAGGTTGAATTATAAACAGAAAAAATAATTTCTTATTTTATTTTCCAATTCAATAAACTACTCTTCATTTTTTCGTCTCGAATTAAGGCGACAACCTGCACGCAATAAGTCCCTTTTATCTCCGATATCATATCGCTTATATATTTTCAATGATATAGAAGACAAAAGTCTTTCTGCAGAGTGGTACATTCTTTACCAACTATTTTCTTTTCATTCTTATATGTCTATTTCAATCAATTATTTGATCTTTTTTTTGTATGTTTAATTAGTTTTCCGTAAATTGGCGAATTTATTAAAGTGATGAACATTATTAAATGTCTCACAGCTGGTCCGAATTTTACATATTTGTCTCCATAGACCTTACACTATATATAATGTGCTATAAGGAAAATTCTATTTTTGAATAATTGTAATTTATATAAAAAATAATTTTGATAATTTAAAATTTTATAAATTTTAAAAAAATATTTATCATATAAAATTAGTTTTTTATATAAAAATATAAAATAAATATTTATTATGTTTTTATTTTTTTAAATAAAGTTACTTAATTTATGAGACATACTGTATTTGTATTATTATTATTATTATGTTTTGGTATGATATATTTAGAAATTTATTTAATATCAAAATGTTTCAATCTTACAAACTTCATGAATTTGATTAATTTGAATAGTAAATGCTCTATATTAATTTTAAAATAAGTCTGTCTAATGAATGTGAACACTAATGAACATATTCATTCCAAATGTATTTAGAATATATAAAAATTTTATATCATTTTTTCAAGCAGAAGACGGCATACGATATCGGTCTCGGCATTCCTGCTGAACCGCTCTTCCGATCTTAAAATTATTTTTCAACTAAATGTAATTATGTCTACTGTTTATTTTCGAAAATTGAAGACACTTATTTTTTCTCCTTCTCTTTTGTTTTCGAATATTCATTTTATTATCCGAATTTTTCCTTTTCCTTTTGTTGTTATTAAATTTGATTGTTGAATGAATTTCAGTCCTTTTAAACACTAAAAGGATGCAAAAGATACAACTAAATTTATTTTGACTATTATATATACAGTACATTCATATTTTCTTAAATGCATTTTTGCTTCTTCCAATTATTTCTTCACCGAAAAATTACTTTTAGTTTAAAATTAAATATCTATACATCTCCCAACGTCTGCATCAGAATTATAAATAAATTCAACAGACTAAAAATCAGTAATTACTGTAACTGTTCCTTTGATTTGCCTGTTTAATTTCTATAAGAAAAAAATTGTGAAATATTCATACACTTACTATATTAAAAGCTCCTATGTATTCATTCATCGACATCGATTTAAAATGATTATTCGATTTTATTTTTAACGTTTTGTCTTCCAATATGATACGAATTTGATTATATTAAAAGCTCGTATGTATTTCATTCATAGACATCGATTTAAAATGATTACTGGCTTTATTGTTAATATTTTGTCGTCTTATATGAATTTGATGTCTTTTGGACTTTTGAAGATTTAATAAATGCTCACTATTTAGGAACAAATCATCGTTACTACCAATTGGATATATTATTCTACAATTCTCAATCTGATCTTCTATAATGATTTTCTTACATTTCATTGCGATATTAATTATTTTCAAAGCACGAGCAGTGATGTGTTTTCATTTTCGAAATTCTTGTGTGTTTTTCTTCTCTTACTTTTATGAATCTGAATGTTTCCTCTTTCTGCTTTTATGATGTTTATTTTTAGTACTTTTTATATCTATATTAAAAGCTCTTATATATTCATGCATAGATATTACTTGGAAATAATATTTTAATTTCATTTTTTAATATTTTGTCTTCCGTAATAATACGGATATGATGTCTTTTGGACTTTTGAAGATTAAGTAAATATACACTGTTCAGGAACAAGTCATCCTGTCCACCAATTGGCCATATTATTCTACAGTTCTGTAATGCAAAAATAAATTAACAATTTAATAATAATAATATTAGTTTCAATTTTATTTACTTGTTAAAAATCTGTATCTATAAAAGCATTAAATTATTTTAATAGTTTGTTGAATGTTACCTCGACCGGATCTTCAGTAATTATTTTGCTATTTTTTCTTATTATATTTATTATTTTAATAGCTCGTACAGTTAAATGCTAAAATGAAATTATTGGAAAATAAATTAATATGTAAAAATACTTTAAGAATAAATATATCAATTATTACTTTTTAAAAATAAAGATTGATTTTTTTTTATCGATATTCAACAAAAATGAAAACTTGTTTCATGATCTTCATTAAAATGATTATTCTATATTTTGTTAAGTTCTACATAAAAATTTTATATACAGTATACCTGCATTAAATTGATTTTTTTTATATTCCAAATTTAATTTGAATGTTAAATAATTTTAAGATAATCAAGATATGCAAAAATTGCCATTAGAATTTTGAAGCATACTGAATATATACTGATTTTTCTCATTATATGCTATTTTACAATATTTCATGACGATGGTGATCATTACTAAACCTATATTTATGAATTCTATTAAAGTTAATGACTCAAATGTAATTTGTCAGATCGAATGAATTAATCAACCCGCGTGCAGTAACTCAACTGCATGCGGGTTGATTAATTCATTACAAAGACAGATATAAACCCTTTGTAGCAACAGATATACTGCCTAAAATACTGCCTTTGTATCTGTTATTACAAGAAGCATTTCAGCTGAAATTCAACTATCTGAAACATTCGTTTAAGCTTAATATTATTAATCTGACATAGTTATCCAAGAAAATACAGGGTGTCCCAATAAAATGTATACACACTTTGAATGACTATAATATGAACAGGTATTATGATACATAAAAGTTTCATAATGCAAAATAAAGTAAACAAATGTAGAAGTCAGCCCTTCATCGGAAGTGTTCAAATTGTTGGCCGTTATGATCCAGGCACAACTGGTAAAGCTCATCAATGGAATCAAGAAAGTTCCTAATCATTTCAACTGAAATTTGGGCACATTCTCTTTCAGTTGTTTCTGTCAACTTATTGGTTGCAGGTGGTCTTGTGCTGTAAACATTGTTTTTGAGGTGCCCCCACAAAAAAAGTCCATCAGGGTCAAATCTGGTGAGTATGGGGGTATTCGATGGTACCTGTGCGTCCCATACATCTTTTAACCAGATTTTCATCAAGATAGGCCCTCACGTCATTGAGAGCATGGATTAATCTAGGAAAGAAACATTTCCATTGGGAACGCTGAAAAATGCAATGGATGCTCGATTTTGTAAGTCCTGTTTCACGAAGCTTGCCGAACAGATTTTCTAGGAGATTTCTTAAACCTTTCGATGACTTCTCTTTCTTTTTTGGGACTAGTGAATGTCTGTGGTCTTCCTGAATGTTTCTTATGGACATTGTGAATAGTTCCTCCCATCTCAAATTTATCTAGCAAACGAGCAATTATGAGTCGTGTTGGTGCATCTCGTTGAAACTCCATTCTAAATTGTCTTTACACTTCACTTACGTTCTCAGTCTTCCAGTAGTAATTTAAGATAAATTTATTTTCCTCAAAGCTTAGTCTGATTTCAGCCATTACTTCAAGTGTTCAAACTTGAAAAAATAACAAACAAAATGTTGTAGTTAAGAACTTTCAAAGAGTGTATACATTTTATTGGGACACCTTGTATTTAGTTGAAAAGAAATACCAATTTAATAGATACAGATATAAAAAGTAAAAAACTAATGCATGTTTAAAGTAGAAAAAATCGTCAAAAAATTATCGTATCGTCATCTTTCTCCTCCTCCGCAGACACCTATTCAACCAATTTAGATAAAATTTGAAATATAAGTATTTTCTAAGCTAATTGAGAATCCATAAATGTTTCAGTACAATTGGACCAAAATAAAGACTGGATACAGAATTTTTTCTCAGTAAATGTCTCTATAAGGTATTCATTGAGATGGGATTTTATATCACAGTTTGTATTATTATATTTGATTGTTTTTGACTAAATAGACACATAAATATCCTAGCATAGTAGTTCTCAACCAGTGGTATGCGAGATATGATTGATGGTGAGTGTATAGTTTTGAGTTCCTATTTGTATATATACAAGGCATATTTTGTTGGTGGTAATGAAATTTTTGCATTTTGATTTTGGTGGTACGCATTTATAAAAAGATTGGGTAACCACTATCTTAGCATATTTAAAGTATTCTAAAAATTTTGGCTCAATCATACTAAAACGATATGTAGGAAACCAATTCTCCCATCTATAAACGTCTCCATTAACTTAATATTTTTTTAGAATAATATATGTTATAGCCATAGTTAATATCATTTCGTCAATTCAAAAGCTTTCACAATAAATACCACGTTTCTTTCCAACTAATTATCATCGATTCGAATTTATTTCACCATTAGAAATCATATAAAAGTGTAATTAATATAGAGAAGGCCAGTAAATAAAACGCGATACAAATAATTTACATTTGTATTAATAGATGACATTCTGTCTCCTATGAATAACATTTGATTTGATACATATTTTAAGCAAAAAAAAATTAATCGTTGTTGGGAAATATAATGCAGATACGATTTTATCAATTTTAGCTTTGAAAATGATCTTTCTCCTGAAGCTACTGATACTGGAAGTATCAGTAATATACGCAATGGAATTTCTAAATTAGGAAGCACACTTATTAAATAGTTTGAATATATATATTGTAATATATTTAATGGGATATAATTATTTTAATTTTTATAGTGTTCTTAAATGTCTATATTTCATTATATACTTCTGTAGGATTTATGCTGTCTATTTCTGCTTCATCGCTTAGAGCAATTTCTGAATCGTTGCAGTTCTCTTTTTAAATTATCATCATCCATATTATAAATTCCATTGAAATTTGAGAGAATCTGAATATTTTGGACAAGACTTGTCAAAAGCTCAAATCTTTCAATTAAAGAATTCATCATCGTATCCCAAATTGGAAGGAAAAATGAAATTTTATATTTTTATTCTAGGATAACCAGCGTTTCATCTCGACTTTGATTACGAAAGTCAGGACGAAACTTTCGTTATTTACATCGGAATTATTTTGTCGTTGAACTCAGGAAAATTTCTAAGTCATATGCTAACGTCTTTGTTGATTCAACTACAAAATTAATTTTTATCAGAACGGAATTCTTGAAAAAACTCATTAAATTATTTAAAATATTTGCTTTCATTTGAATTTTGAAGCATTTTATTCAATACATTAATTCGACTCAAAATATCATAACAATTATAAGTGAACAGAGAAATTCATAGTATTTATTTTTAATGCTAAATTTTTTTGGCTTCATATTTTGTATTGTTATCATTTTTTCATTCTCATAAACATCTATTAATGCATCCAAAATATCTCCAATATTATTCTTTAATGGATGAAGAGCATTAATTCTTGATTCCTATAGGATATCTGATGAAAGCTTTGAATTCATATTAAACTATCCAATAAAGAAAAAGTTTTAACTCAATAAAATATCATTAAGTTATATATAAATACAGTAAGACCCCATTTAACGGGGGTGATACGTTCCAAGCGGTAAATGAAACAGCGTTAAACGAAGTAATTTAAATATGTAAATAATGAGGATAGGTGAAAGAGGAGAGTGAATAAAAAATATATACATATAATTTTTTTTATTTTATTTAGTAACATGTATTACTACTATTGTATTACATTAATTATAGGCATTTTTTTATTGCTAATATCGATTTGTATTCATAAATCATTCATTAAAACATTTTTAAAATTAGAAAATAAAACGTTTTAAGAACAAAAATCAGTAATCAGGTTGCAGTAAACTATTGATTATAAGTATACTAATATACTATAGCAAACTATTGTTAATATAAACAGCGAAAAAGTATTGATGAAAGAAAAACGTTTTAACTTCAGGGAACTATAGTTTAAACTATAATTCCCTGAAGTTGGCAGCATTCAGGTTAAAACTAAAATGGGATAATTGTTACTTTTATTACTGTAAAATAACATTAATGACCAATCACAAATATAAACTTTGTCCGCAGCAGACTTTCACTGCACTGCACTGCACTGATATCAAACGCATTGAGACGGCATAGGAATATCTCTCTAACAAATTTCCTGCGATTTCGGATTTATGCAAGAATAACGGTTTGAAAATCCAGGCCCAAGTGATGCAAAAAATACAGAATTCGAAAAAACCGCGTTATATCGAAACAGCGTTAAACGGAGCAGCGTTAAGCGGGTCTTACTGTACATAATAAATGAAAATTTTTTTTTTTTAATCATTCATTCCAAATGTATTTAATAAATATAAAAATTTTATATTATCTTTTTATATAAAAATTACATTTAATTGAAAAATAATTTTAATGCCTGCTTTTTATTCTGGAAATTCTTGTGTGTTTTTCTTCTCTTGTTTTCATTCTGAATGCTATCCAAGCCTGTATCCGAATGTTTCCTTTTTTTATTTTTGTTATGTTTGTTTTTGGTACTTTTAATATCCTAAAAGAATGCAAAAGATACAACTAAATATATTTTAACTATTATATATACAGTACACTTATATTTTCTTAATTGGAAGAAGAAAAAGTCCATTTATTTCTTCACTTAAAAAATTACTTTTAGTTTAAAATTAAATATCTATACATCTCCCAACGTCTGTATCAGAATTATAAATGAATTCAACAGACTAAAGATCAGTAGGCTAACTACTTAACTGTTCCTTTGATATGCCTGTTTAATTTTTATGGAAAAGAAAATTGTGAAATATTCATATACTTACGATGTTGAAACCTCTTATATATTCCTTCATAGACCACACTTCGAAATGATGTTTCGATTTTATTTTCAATAATTTGTCCTCCGTAATAACTCTTATATGATCTATTAATGAAGAAAATAATGATATAAATTTCTGAAAATCATATTATTTTCGTTACTAATAATACTATTTATTTTCACTAATAATTATTATTATTAACTTTGTATTCAGCAGTCTTTTAATTTAAATAAAAAAAGAGTATTTGGAGCTTAAAATGAAAAAAAAATAAAAAATAAATAAATAAATACATTAAAATAGTTTCTGATTTTTAGTTTGAATATGAATAAACAAGCAGATACAATGGTGCTTTGCAATTCGACGTCCCGCATTTCGACATTTGAGTTTCGCGAGTTGGTGCATGCGCGTGCATGATGTCTTTCGCTATTTGTCAGCTTTCTTGGTTTACTCTGGTGTTTTCCCGGGTTGTTTGTGTTAATTTTCAATTCTACATTTTTCAGAAAGCAAAAAAATTATAATTATTACAATTTTTTTGATTGAAATGTAAGGATTGTTTCAAAGAGAACTGACCAGAGGAATTATTCCGAAAAGAACAACACTCGACTGAGGAAAGAGAAGAAGAAAAAAATTGTAGATAAAGTGCAGAAAGGTAAAACAATTTAATGTAACTCGAGTATGATGTTCCTAGGACAACTGTGGCAACATTTTGCAATGTAACTCGAGTATGGCGTTCCTAGGACAACTGTGGCAACGTTTTGAAACAGAAAGAGAAGATTATGGGTGCTAGAGGGTCATCTGGAAGACATCATTCCAACCTCCAAGGGATAATAAATTGTATGTTGTGCATAAAATAATGTATTTTGTAATTTAGTGTGTTATACAACAGTAACACATATATAATAAAGTAAATAATAGTGTATCTCTCTCACCTCAGTTAGGGGACTGGGATGTGGACCGATAACGAATTAATCTATTTTACATAGTCTTATATGGGAAATATTGTCCCGCAATTCAACAGTTTCTCAATTCGACATTACTTCGGCGATGGATTAGTGTCAACTTGCGAGGCACCACTGTACTAGTTTTGGGAAAAATGTTTTAAGTAGATTTATTCTTGATCAAGTTCATATTTCACACATATTGTAATTTTCAAATTTTAGGAAAACAATTTGAGAAACAATTGTTTTAGCATCAATAAAAAAGGAAAAGTCTATAAATTAATAACGAACAAGCCAAACTTCCCCTGGCGGATAAAGTTTTAAGTTATATTTTTAGATTAATAATTATTTTTTTGAATTACAGCTACGGTGCCACCATCTATTGAATTAATTATTAAATAATTTTATAATTACGTACTAGGGTGGCGCCATCTAGTGACTAATGATTAAACTATAATTTTATAAATTTATTTTCCCGAAATAAAATTTTCGCACCGCACCGGAATCGAACCGGGATCTCTGGGTCAACGCCCCAGCGCCTTAACCATTAATTAATGTAATTATAAATTATTTAATCATTAATTCAATAGATGGTGGCACTATAGCTGTAATTCAAAAAATAATTATTTTTCTAAATATAATTTAAAACTTTATCCGCCAGGGGAAGTTTGGCTTGTTCATTATTAATTTGTAAAATGGTTTATCCCCTGTACGTTAGTTGCTTATTATTGAGGAAAAGTCTATATCACATTTTTTTTGTATGAAAGCGTAATTTCTTGTCATCAAAAAAATTTATAAAAATTTTAATATCTACAGGGTATCACGATGAATATCACACATTATTCATCACTCTGGCAATTTTTCCTGAAACTACAATAGTCTCTGTAATCCGACACAAATCGTTCCGGGGCTTGTCGGATTTCAGAGATTTGTCGGATTATTGGATGTTCAATGAAAAAAAATGGAATTACAGAAACGAATACGCTCAATTTACTCAGATTTTCTTGTCACTTCTCTTACTGTTCAAATCTTTCACAAACCCCTCAATTTTCTCTCAAAATTTTTAATATCATAAATGATAGCACGCATCATACAACGAAGCTGAGTCATTAAACTTTTCTCCCTTGTCATGTTTCTTAATTATTTCTGCTTTTTCGACTATAGTCAATGTCTTGTGTTTTCGTTTTTCACTTTGTCCGATTTCCGACATCATACAATGATAAACAACAAACACTGCTTCAATAAAACACGCTATTTACAGTAAACACTGTACTGAGCTTAAGAATTAGTGCGACTATAATGCCTGAGCAACAAATGAATAGCGACTATTAATTTGTTTACGTCAGACTCTCGCTCTCGCCCATCGACACGTTATGATATGATGATTTCACGTGTGCGGCGCGAACGTAGCACAGTGTCGGATTAGCGAAGGGCTGGACTACAGAGACTCAACTGTATTGAATATTCATTCGTTTTTAAATGGAGTAAATGTACAGGGTTAATTAATGATCGAATATTGCGTGAAATATTAGGAAAACGTGAATGTAAATTTTTCAGTAAAAACATCTCTTATAGCAGGCGTGTCAAACTCATTTTAATTCAAGGACCATTTTATGAACTTGCAAGATTACCGAGGGCCACATTGTATTTACATTTTTTTAAAATTAAATTTGAGAAAGGTTGCAGTTATATGAAAAAGATCATTTAAAAAATTGTGTAATTAAATGAATTTAGTACAATATATATAATTGCTACATAATTGCTTTAAATTACACGTTTTCTTAAAATTAAATTTCCTGCTATCGATTTCTGGTGTTCTATTTAGCGTTGAAAGTAACATTTAAAAAACATCAAGAAATCAACAATTTTTTTATTTAAATTTTTTTAAATTCAAATGTCCATAACTACTTAAATTTTTTTAAATATTTTATAACAGAGCAAATAAGTCTCTAACAAGCATATTTTTTATACACTTCTTTTAAAAATGGATTGTTTGTTTATTGTATTTGGCTATCCTAAAAAATTCGGGTTCCAATTAATAGTCTTTTTTTTTTTTATTTTTGGCGAGAAGGTTTCCCATGTAACGATGTAAGCCTTGCAGGACAGCACCAAATTTGTGTCACCAATCTGAAAGATCACTGTCGTCTATATTTATACGTCCAACAACGCCAAACGAAACCCCCCTGCGGGTGTGGGTTAGAATACACCCGCCGTCTGATCACACAAACTTTATTAAAAATAATCGATAATCCAAAGCAAACGTGAAACATCACGTTTGCTTTGGATTATCGATTATTACTCGTGATGGATTTGCACTACTGGCAGTTGTTGTTCTAATTCTTTGTGTTGCAGTAAATATAGTAATGCTGTTCAATTTTTATCTAAAGTTGCAGTTATCTGGAATAAAAAAATATCAAAAATGTTTGTATTTTATATAAAAGAAAAAATGTCAAATATGAAAAATTATCTAGAAATTATTTTGACATTTAATAGATAGAAATTTTATGCTGTTTATTATCTATAAAGATTATATTATCAAACATGAAAGTATAATAAAATTAAAGTTGTGATCATTTAAAACAATAAAAATCATCTTTATAAATGTTAATCACAATTTAAAATTGCATTTTATATATCAAAAACTCATATGATCAAGCAAAAACTCTATCGAAAATTTAAATATCTTTTTTTTAAATATTTTTACGCCCCTTTCCAATCAGGAAGATTAGTAAGGGGACGGGGCCAATTCCAACCATGGACATTTTATATATCAAAAACTCATATGATCAAGCAAAAACTCTATCGAAAATTTAAATATCATCTTTTTTTTAAATATTTTTACGCTCCTTTCCAATCAGGAAGATTAGTAAGGGGACGGGGGCAATTCCAACCATGGGCTTCACCCACACTTGTGGAGGTGCCAAATGGTGAAGGACGGGGATCGCCGGGCAAGACACAGAACCCCCGAAAAAACTTTTCAAGAGATGCCGAACCCGGGTCCTCCTGTGTGGCATGTCAACACGTTATCATTCGGCCATCCGGCCGCTTAAACATAATCTAACATTTTGGCAATATTTTCCAAAATGGCGAAACTTCCGTTAAAATAATCATGTGATCGATTTTTGTTTTATAAGTTCGCATATAAAATGATTTTTACAATTATTCTTATTTAATATCACTTTATATTTGTTCGAATTTGGCATTTTTATATTTATAATAAAATTCCCATAAATTTTTCCCTATATTTCGAAATTCAAAAATATTAAATTAATTAAAAACACGTCAAGAAAACTGAAAGTTAATGCAATAATATTGCACAATTAATAGTTACCATCATTTATTATTAAGAATGCATTTAATATTAATAAGAACTATTATACAACTTTGATCAATAAATTTATTATTTATTAATGATAAAAAGAATTGTAAATAATGAAAACTTATGTTACGATATTCATATTTTAATAAAAGTTCGCTTATTAAATATTTTAATAAAAGTACCACCTCTATAAATGAATGAATGATAAATAAACCTATTATGTCATTGTAAAATAGTCTTGCATTTATTTTCCTGAAAGCACAAAACAGGATTAATTAAGTACAGTATTAGTAGTATGGAAATAAAACTATGATTTAGAATTATACACAAATCAATCATTTAGGAGTAGAGTAGGCAAAATGAACTTGCACTCATTTATCTTACGTGCGAAGATACCATGGATCTTATTTATGTATGCCACTGTTCCATACATATAATAAACTTTCAGGAAAAATTACAAGAGAAGTTGCTCTGATCTTAAAAGAATATGTAATTGTATTTTAGTTTATAATTCATATAGACCCTACGAAAACAATAAAAATCAGCAAAAATTTAGTTTGACTGTTATCACTTAAGTGTTTTCATTTCTTCTTCTTATGATGTGGTATAATCTTCCATGCTCATAATCAGTGGCGTATTAAACGGCGGGCGCACCGGGCGCGCGCCCGAATGTTTATAATATTACTTTTTCTTTTCACTTTCTTCTTCAATATAATTAATGGAATAATTAATTATTTCAATATAACAATATAATTATTTCAATTAATTATTTCAATATTTTTATTTGAAAAAGTGCTTCAATTATTTTCAATATAATAAATGGAATAATAATGGCTGTTAACAAGCTGCTGTGCAGAGATTTTCCAGACTTTATAATCAAAACTACTTCCTCTAATGCAGCCCTTACGGTATATGTCAAAACCTTTCTGTCATAGACTGTACTTTAAAATTTTCATAATAATGGCACCAATAGAAAATTCTTTTTTCATTAACAAATTTTGTTTGAAACATTTTTCAAATATGTTTATAATATTACTTTTTCTTTTCACTTTCTTCTTCAATATAATTAATGGAATAATTTAACAGCTCTACTAAGTGAAAAACATAAATTTAATTTTATTACCGAAGAACTTTCAGCTTAATCAAGCCATCATCAGCGGTTGATTTTTTACAAATCATAAAGATCATAAG
The DNA here is from genome assembly GCA_000484575.1 of Olivierus martensii. Classification (NCBI taxonomy): domain Eukaryota; kingdom Metazoa; phylum Arthropoda; class Arachnida; order Scorpiones; family Buthidae; genus Olivierus; species Olivierus martensii. The sequence continues at coordinate 27,848 of AYEL01089875.1, read as the reverse complement.
ATTCGTAAAAAATCAACCGCTGATGATGGCTTGATTAAGCCAAAAGTTCTTCGGTAATAAAGTTAAATTTTATGTTTTTCACTTAGCAGAGCTGTGAAATTATTCCATTAATTATTTTTTTCAAATAAACTAATAATTTTTTAGGTTCTTAATGTTTAAAATCCAGAAAATAGAATGGCTATATAAACCTTCACCCAGTTGCTCAGAGACAGCGAGTGCATTGGTGTTATGCACAACCTAGCAGCACAGTTTATTTACAAATAAAGATACTAAGGTTCTGCCAATTCAAACCAGTTTTTTCGTTTTTTTTTGTTCATTGTTAAAGCAATAAATTACATTTGTGTTAGTGCAGCAAAAGTTTGATTCGGCAGAACCCTTTTATTACCACTTTTATTTGTAAACAAAACATGCTGAAGTGGACTTTGCATTGCTAGGCTGTGCATAACACCAATGCATTTGTTGCCTCTGAGTGGCTGGGCAAAGGTTTACATGGCTGTTCTATTTCCTGCATTTTAAATGTTCTGTACCTAAAAAATTATTAATTTATTTGAAAAGTGCTTCAAATGAATTTTGTTAACGAAAAAAGAATTTTCTATTGGTGATAAAAAAGGTGCCATTATTACAAAAATTTTAAAGTTATATACTGTTATATGAGTTTGTTATATACTGATTTTAAAGTGCACCCTGATTTTGCTTATTTACAGACGTCACAGCATAATGCATCAAATAAAAGACCATTTTATTATGAATATTTTCCTGTTTAGAACAATTTCCTATCTAACATGGTTACAGAGAAAAATCATCTGTCACATTTTAGGTGAATCACTCTATCTTAATAAACAAAAAATACAAGCTACAAAAATCAGATACAAAAAACAATGCTTTTCATATATCACATCATTGGGTTTGGGAATCGAATCCAGATCAACAGTATTTATCAATAGCAGAATTTATCAATGACCTCACTGAGATAAGTACAAGTTGATTGTAAGTTGAGGCATTCACAAGTCAAAGACCATCTGTAATTGTAGATTTTAATTGGAAAATATTACATAGCTGCTATGTGCATGATAGCTGCATGATTTACAGGAAAGAAAATTTTTTCTAAGCATCTTAAAATTTATGGATGTTATGGCTATGATCAGTTTTTCTTAATGTCAGTTCTCAATTATTCACTAATAACAATTCAGGATCTATCACATCACTTAAATCTGTAGAAATTAGCTGGATTGTAGATGAAGGGAATAAAACAAGCTGGATCCAGATCCCTCATATAAATTTTCCAAGTGGGATCCTAATTCAATTTCTGGTCCTCAAGTTGGAGTGTCAAAATGTTTCCACATAGTGAATGTAACAATTGTCCTATTGCAATACAGTTTAATACAGAATTCATAGACAATATATGCAAGTTAGCACTCATATATCTGGTTTTCTTTAAGTATTACATATTTTCAACTCATTAATGTCTTTTATGCAGGTAAACATAAGAAAATAGGACTTCATTGCATTCTATGTCTTAAAAACTTTTAAATTTTTAATTAATTAATTTAGGATTGTTCACAACATAAGACTAACATTTTGTTAAGTGAATGAATGATGTTAAACAAGGACAATTAATTAATTTAGGATTGTTCACAACATAAGACTAACATTTTGTTAAGTGAATGAATGACGTTAAACAAGGACTTATTATGTATATATGCATATCTCACTTTACAGCAATTTGCTAATACAACACTTCTTAATTGAGAAACATTCAAGTAGAGATGATTAAAAAAAAGAAGAGAATATTGTATATATTTGTGGAGAATGCATATAATCAAGTAATTAAGAATAAATAATAAAATGAAATTATTGAGAGACTTTCCAAGCATATGCTTTGAGAAATCTGGTTCACACATCCTCTTTTACTTCTGCATCAGTCATTTTCTTTATTTTCTCAATCACAATCTTATAAAATACTTTCCAGCCTATAATTCTTGCATTCTCCTCACTCATCTTTCCCTCTATAAATGGAAATAATTCATAATAAACAAATTTCCAGTTTGGGAAAACAAATTAACAAACAAAAACAAGCTTATTAATAAAACCAAAGAGATTTTTTACTATAAAATATTTTCAGATATTAACCCATCATCAGTAAACTATGGACTGAAGAAGAAAGCTTACTTTCCCCAACTAAAAAAAAAAAAAGGATGCATGACAGACAATGATACAGTATTACTACCACAAGGGTGAATAAATGCAAAAATGTTGTGTTACTTCTCTATAGTATAGGGTGGTCCGTAATTATGTATATGGTGTTTGACTGACTGTAATATTTGTAATTCTGGACAAAAAATGACAAAAGTCCTGGTATCATGGTTTGGGGTGGTGTCTCTTATGATGGGTTGATTGGCCCATCTTTTTCGATGATACTGTTACTGGAAAAAGTTACCTTAAATTGCTTACAGACACTGTGTATCCTTTACTGTCTGCATGACCAGACATTAATGACCTGTGGTGACAACAAGATGGAACACCGCCACACTATGCCATACATGTGGCAGATTGGCTGAACGAAACATTCCTGAACCGCTGGATTGGTCGATATGGGTCTGTGGAGTGGCCAGCTCGATCTCTCGATTTGACTTCACCTGACTTTTTCTTATGGGGTTTTTTAAAGGACAAAGTGTATCAACATCACATATGCAATTTGGCCGAACTACGGGAAGCTATCACAGAAGAGTTCCACAGGATACCAGTACAGGTCTGTCAAACTGTACTGACAACGTTGCTCTTCATCTCCAAGGAAGAGTTCCACAGGATACCAGTACAGGTCTGTCAAACTGCTTGTGACAATGTTGCTCTTCATCTCCAAGCATGTATCGATTTGGATGGTGTATTGGTGGACCATGCCATGGAGAACAGAGATTAAAATTCTTGTAAGGAAAGGTATGAGAGTAATGTGTTTATGTTCAATTTTATATTCAAGTTATGTTGCTAGTTTTTTTTCCCGCAGTCTTTGAAACATCATATACATAATTATGGGCCACCCTGTGCTCCATCAGCTTAGACTTGTCTAAGCTGATGGATTATACTTCTGATACAGAATATAAAGTTCCAAAAAAAGACCCTACAGTGGGCATTCATTTTAAAATCACTGCTGAAGCTACAAAAAAGTGAACATAGCCCTACATATCTGAACAATATCATACCAAGATATGCTGCTCCTCCCAGATTTTTTGCTTATATTAACCCTTTTGCTGATATTTATGTATATAGATGTCAAAGAAATGGAATAAAAATTGAGTTAAAAAAATTCAATCCTGATTTTATTAATCCAGCTTATGCAAATTTTTTTTTGTGTGTATTTGCTGAAAATGCCTTTTTTTTGACAGTGATTCTAAATTTTTTCCAGTTGCTGAAATATTTTTTAAAATTAGGTGTAAACATAAGTGTATTCTCACTCTTTACAAAAAATAATAATAGAGCATAAAAAAAAGATGCTGCAGGAAACAATGAGAATAGATCACTATCACAAAGAATTGTTAACTACGGCACAGTAATAAACTGGGATGATACTAAAATTATTAGGAAGGACCGTAACCCACTGAAAGGCAGAATAGCAGAAACGATCAGCATAATGGATAAGTAAGTAAAAGAATGTAGCATAAGTAACATCATAGAACCTAATACGATTAATCCAGCATAGATTTGGTGTCAAAAAAATGAAAACAGTAATCAACCATAATGTAATACAGTCAATTCTTGGTACGATTAATCCAGCATAGATTTGGTGTCAAAAAAATGAAAACAGTAATCAACCATAATTTAATACAGTCAATTCTTGTTATTCGCGGATTCCATATTTGCGTATTCGACTATTCGCGGAAATTTATTTGTAACCACAAAATTGTTATTCGCAGAGCTTTCACGCTTATTTGCGGACTCCCGCTGAGCGGCAAAAATACTATTACCAATGTACACCCTTTTTCTTTCTGGAGAGAAAGGAGAAAGGAAGTTGTTTGTTATCAAATGTAGTCTCTGAATCAGTTTGCCAGAAAATTTCTCATTACCTATCCTTGCTCACTCCACAGTCCAAAAGCATGCAGGCAGGCCAAAAGCCTGTTCACATCATCCGGTCCCATAGAAGAATGTAACCCTATGCTTGAATGTAGCCTCAAATTTAGGCGCCTAAACTTCCTGCGCATTTGCTCCTTACGCCGAAATTTTGGAAGATCTGAGGCAAAAAGCGACACAGACAAGGCTGACAGTTTTTCAACACATTTCAGGAAGACAATGTGTCAGCTGTCACATCAAACATCTTGCAACATCAAAAAACTATCAACCAAAATTAAGATTTTATTTACTACATAGTTAGTGTTTTAAAAAATTAAATAAAGATTACTGTAATTATAATACTGTATTTAGTACTACATACTGGATATACTGTAATTATTTATAAGTAATGTAATAAAAATTAAATAAGATGTCTGTAAACAGGAAAAAAAAAACAAACCAAGTATAAAAATGTTGGGAAGAAAGGTTTGCAGGAACCTAACTCTATATTTCCCATAGGCACAATGGTTCACTAACTATTAGCACAATATTCGCTAATTCAGTATTCGTGAAGAATTTACGGAACGTAACTACCGCGAATAGCGAGAATTGATTGTACCTCAATAATGACGTCATCCATAACGATAATAATATTTTACACCAATGCAATATATTTATGTTGTGTATAATAATGTTATTTCAATATATTTTTGAATTATTGTATAGTTATACATGTTGTAGGCTTTAATTTTAATGTTTTTGTTTCTATAATAATGAACTTTGGGAAGAAAGGTTTGCAGGAACCTAACTCTATATTTCCCATAGGCACAATGGTTCACTAACTATTAGCACAATATTCGCTAATTCAGTATTCGTGAAGAATTTACGGAACGTAACTACCGCGAATAGCGAGAATTGATTGTACCTCAATAATGACGTCATCCATAACGATAATAATATTTTACACCAATGCAATATATTTATGTTGTGTATAATAATGTTATTTCAATATATTTTTGAATTATTGTATAGTTACACATGTTGTAGGCTTTAATTTTAATGTTTTTGTATAAGAGCTAACTTAAGAAATTTATTCTATTTTTGATGTTCTATAACTAGTTAAAGTTTGAAGCTGCTGAACTTTTTACTACTGAAGAGGACTATGAATATGCTGAAAGTGCTTTGGATTAACTAAATAAAAAGTGTGTACTGTAAAATTTGAGTGTAATTTATAAAGATTTTTTTGGTAAGTTTTTCTATTTTCAAATTGCTCTAGTTCTTTTATTAATTGGATTTGAAGCTTTAAAGGCATTTGGTGTCTTAATGAATACAATATCTCAAATATAATCATCAGATTAATAATATCAGGAAGTTGAATTTTAGCCATAATGATTCCTGTAATATGAATCGGTCAATGACTATTTTCTTAACTTCAAATCAACTTGTACAGAACTTTATAGCAATTTGTACTAAACATTATCATGAGTCACTATGGTGATTCTTGATATCAGGTTTGATGTTTCTGGATTTGCTGTAAAAATAAATTTTGAGTTATGAACTTTTCAATTTAAGATTTAATATTGGGAATATATTATATTCATAATTAATATATAGCAAATCATAGGAATATCTCCAATATAGAAAAGGCAATATGATATAAAGAATCAGGTTCTATGGATGCAATATCTTCCTGATTGAATATATAAATTATTCTAAATTGAATTACCATATTTGTTGGTTTGTAAGTTACTGTAGCATAGAAGACATCTTAATTATTGAATAGATAAATTTAAGAAAAAAATTTTTTAAACTATGTTAATACAATAAAAATTTAAAATTCAATAAAAACAGAACCCAAAAAACTAATGAAGATATAGGATTATTACTCTTATTATTTTAGTATTATTCAACTTCAGATTCATTTACTGACATGATCATTATTATTCTCAATATCATAATTGATAAGGACATATATATAATTAAAATTCACTTGTTACAACAACAATAGGCTGGTAATTCCTGAAAAGGTATACTGACTAACCATTATAACAATGCAAATTATCTGTTAACTATAAATTGTTGCATGCTAACTTTTGTTTTTTGCATGTGCTATATAGTTTTATTGTTTTATTGCTTCTAATATGTAAGACAATTTTTTAAGATATTTATAAAAAAATAAGTGTGTCTTATATACCAACAAATATGATATTTTAGAATCACTATAAATATTATGCTAATTGCTATTATTTTACTGTTTGAAAAAATCATTTTCGAACTTTTTATATACTCTCCACTCATTCTTATATTTTTACCAGAACGTTCCTACAAAATTTTTCATCACAATTTGAAAAATATTACTGAAAAATTAAAATGCAAGAAAAAACTATTTCAACAATTATATATTCAGAAATTATTTATGAATTACATTTGAATAAATTTTAATAAAAAAATAATGGATAGTGGTAAATTAAAAAATTAATGAAAAGTAATGATAATTGCAAGAACCACCTCTTGTCTCTAAAAAAGGTGTAAGAAAAGGAGAAGAGAGTTAAAAAGAGGAAGGAATGAACCAATAGGTTTTTTTCAAATAAAGTAGATAGATTAAAAGCTATTTGATGCTGTGGGTTTTCCGGTGTCATCTTAAAACTACAGTATATAAACATTATTGTAATATTCCATTATTCATTATTTTTTCTATTTATCTCTACAGTAATGGTGCTCACAAGTTGTTAAACTCTTGTTTGAAATGAATTCACATAACCAGATGCTCCTCTATTTACAGAAGTGTTATATTTTGATATTCCCATTGTAAGTCAAAACATCACAAGTCGAAAATGGCCAATTATAAGTAATTTTAATAGTAATAGTATAAAATAGAAGATTAGATCATTTGTGGTAAAATCATCCAGATTTGATCCTGGATCCTCCAAATGATGAAATATTCTAGAATTGAACCTGGCACCAATATATAAAATAATTTGGAATCAAATCAGGATCCTCCAAGATGATAAGTGATTGCCTTATTACATTTTTAATAAATTGAAAAAGAGTTTCTAACTAATATGCTATGGAAATAACATATTAGTTAGAAATACTTTTTCAGTTCATCCATAATAATAATAATTTTAATATTTTTGTTTCTTTGTATACTTTGGAATATTTTAAGGATAATTGTAATATCAGCGATGATGGAGATCCATAATTGCCAACCTTCATCATCAGGTACCATCTCCTATACGATGTAATATCAGATCATAATAAGTTGAATGATTGTAAGTAAAGAACCAGTTGTACTTTTAAACATGTGATTTTCAAAAATTATATGCAAATATAATACTAAAATATGAAATATTAAAACAATGAAATTTTTCTAGTTTAAATATGAAAACAATTTTCATCATGATTATAACTACTGTAACAGTTATTAATATTACTGTTAATGGAAAAAATTTGAGATTATATCCTATATGATATAAATTATATACAAGCATCATATGATAATAATTAGATATTTCCATATACTATATGTAGGCTATATGTGCAGCATGTATTACTGTTTTAATTTCAACATAATTATATAATAATTTATATAAAATCAACTTGTACAAAATTCAAAATGTACAAATTCTTCTAGAATATAAATCATGCCTACATTGGAGATTACTGTTTTGCATAGTTTTATATAAGGACTGTGCAATGGAGGTATGTTTAAATATCAAATTTTCAAGTCTAATATGGAATGCAGATAAGTGGCACAGATATCTGGGACAGAACTGACTTAACAGACTCAAATAATAAATAAAAAAAGAAACTTATTTAAACAATCAAGATATTAAAATGAATAAAATACAACTGAATACAATTAAACTTAACAATTTGACAAACCTTAAAATAAACACCAAAACTAAATAAACACAACTTATTAGGATATATAAAGGATTAAGCTTAATAAAAGATTAGAACAATGAAATAAGACATTCCTAAAATCTGGTCAAAAAGTGAGAAGAGCTAATCTGCCCCTGAACAGGATGCACATCCTGAGAATAAGTATAACACAGTTAAATGCCAGAAGTGGAGAAATTGTCAGAGCAGAACTTTATATTCAGATCTTCTTTCTTGGGGTCAGATGGAGATAGGCCAAGGTGTTTTTATAGTCAGTTAGATACTGTTTCTGCTGATAACCTGTTATCTCTACTTATTCTCTCTATCAGACAGATGGAAATGAAAATCTATTTCATCATCCTCATCAATGTCCATTTCAATGGATGCATTCTTTTGTTTTTTTTTTACATCTTATATTTTCTTTTATTGGTTATGGATTTTCTTCTTCATCCAAAGACAATCTGACCTCTCAACTAGGAACTAGGATATTCATAGCACTTTGCTCTGGAGATACTCTGTGCCCACATTGATGTTAATATAATAATAATAATTTGCATGTTGTCTTTTCTAAACAATCAGTTATTTTTATACATATTTTATTTATGTAATATTCTATGTGTATTATCAGCAGTACCATTTAACTTAATTAAGATTAGTTATTAATATCATTCTAGAATTGAAATAATGAGGGTTTTAATAATAGTGTAATTAATAAAATAAATCATTGTTTAAAATACAGTATATACTTATTATATACAGATAAAAGGACTGTTTAATATCAAAATCATATTAAAATATTTTTTAAATTAAATTAAGGAAAGAAATTAATAGTTTATCATAAGAAGTAATTCTAATAATTGCAATCTTCAAATTAAATTTAGTTTTCAAATACCAATCAAATATTACCAACAATATTATACAGGGGTTTTATACATCTGATTTCCATAAATTTGACTTTATATAAAATTTTTTACATACTTTTTTTTAATTGTATTTTGTAATACAGAACATAAACATATTCTATATTTTTAAGTTAAAAGTGCAAACATGTTGGTTTATAACATTAAAAACTCGTTTTATTCAATTTATTTATGATGTGTATATTGTTTGTTGTTTCAAAATATCTTATTACAAGTATTAGTGTTCATGTGGGATTTTCTTACTTTCAATTAGGGAACAATATGGCACCATAATATTGTGAAAATACAAAAAACTGTTCTTCACCTAACACTAGAATTTTTGTTAAAATGAAAAATTTACCTTAAAAAAAAAAACTTTGGTCCCAATTATTTATGTAAACTGGAGAATATTTGTTATTGAGAATGTTATAAAATTTAAATAGATTTTCTTAAAGAAAATTTTTAATGAGAAATAGTTGTCAGCATGGAAATATTATTATGACAATTTTTATTTGTGCAGACAACTAAAATATAAATTATGTAAATATAAGTTATATAAAAAATAAATTATGTTGCTTACAACTTAAAGTATCGAAGTTCAATTTCAAGTTATATACCTCTTTGAGCTCCAATCCTATTATCAAAATGACCATGTTGTAAAGCAATCACTGACCATCTTGAATGCTGAATTAAATTCCTGATCCCACATTTTCAAATTTTTGAGGCAGTTCCTTGTCTAGTTTGTTAAACTGTACTTTAAACTGAATGAGCCTGCCAGCAGTGTGAATGACCCGTGATGGGCACTGAAATGCTCTACTGCTTAATAATGCTAGTTGAAAGTAATATGGGAATTTCTGTAATGACACTGTTGTTATAATCTGTGGTGATAAAATGGTATGAAAACTCAAAAGTAAGAAAGATGTCTCAAAAGTCAATATTTGCTGTTTAGCAATTTCATAAAGTATTCTTTGCAAGAAAACATTAAACTTAATAATTAATCTACAAGCATTAACCAAAAACAAAAGATATAATATGGCATTGAATGTCATCATTAACAAAACAAAGGATCCTAACATATAAAAGCATTTGAATTCAATGAAAATACCATTTTATAGTGTTCATAGAAAACTAAGCATCACTATTTGTTTACTGGACAGCTGCCTGATAAAGCATTGGCTCACACCAAGAGGACCTAGATTCAATTCCAGATCCTGTTTATCAGATATTTTTCTGATTTACTTTTAACCTAATCTATCTGGGGTTTGCTCAGATTAGTTGAATGAATATGCTTTTTGATTCAATCCAAAGGAACCAGAATCAACTCTGTTTTCCACTTGAAATATATAAGTGAGGGTTCCAGATAGCTTAAAATAGAACAGATGATGATAATGCATTGATTATATACTTTAACAATACTACTACTATACTTGGTTTAATCAACATTGAAACATTTACTTATCAGTTTTTTCTAAACTTGTATATCGAATTTTTCGTACATATTATATTATTCATAAAATCAGGTTCTTATGTAGGGGGGCTTCATAAACTGAGTTGTATTTAATAGTTAAAGACAAATTTTTCTATCTAATTAGACATAATTAGCAAGTTACTTATTGTTTGAAGAGTATAATGACAGATATTAAAATTTATAAAATAAAGGATCATTTTATGGATAATTTGTATAATCTCATTTCTATTGTTATAAGTTATTTTTTTACTTTTTAAAAATAGCTTGTAGATGATTTGTGCCGACAAGTCTGCAAGTATCATTTTCTTGCACTCTCACTGGGAAGTTGTGCTGATGGAGAAAATTTGAGAGAAGAGTTATTTAAAATAAGAAAGAAAGCTTCTGGTTTAATTATATGTAGCAGAAATCATTTAGTGGATTCTATTAAAAAGTAAGAAATATTTAATTTTCTATTTTTAAATTGATATTCTACAGAAAATTTATAAGAAAACTTTCTTAAATTAAATATTTATTGAAATATTCTTTTGTCTATTATAAAGAGATATCTATGTTGAAAAGATAATTTAATATTATACATAAAGTATCTATTATACTATCATTGGATATAATATTGAGTTTAAATTTATAAAACTCAATAAAGTTTCTACTTCAAATAGAATTTTTTGAAGTAGAAACTTTCTTTAGAATACAGAGAAGTTGACTTTCTTAAAACTGAAATTATACAAAATGTGAAAATGGTTATTACATTCTTTGCTTAGCATTTACATATCTCCTAGATGTGCAAAACACAAAGTTATTCAAATAAGAATTTTAAATATATTAATATAATGGAACATCAATCTATTACTCTGGATTTTGATCTTTGAACATCTGTGATGTGACATTATTTTTTTAAATTAAAGCTAATTGACTTATTTGCATTCTCATAATACAGATGCTATAGTTCCAATACAGTTAAGCATAGAAACAATTAGCTAAAGAAAAAATAAAAGTTCTTCTAGCAGTCACTCTATATGTAATTAAACAAAACCATAAGTCCCAATAAATCCACAGTAATCTGTTATTACAGTTTTAAGTTATCATCATATAAATTGACAGTGTGTACTTGTTTATTTTAGATTTCTCAAATATTTGACAAGTATATCTTTCTTCACTCTTTTATACATTAAGGATATGAAGTAATCATAAATAATTCTCTTAATAATTGAGAAATCATTATTTATATAAAATTTTTGCAAAATTTTATATAAATAAAGAAATGATTTAACTCAATTATTAGGAGAATCACAAAGAATCAAATAAATGTGATATGAAAATCTATTTATATCATCTATTCTAACAGTGACATAAATAATAATTATTTATTGTAAATAAATGATTATTTATTTCACTGTTGAATAGATTTTCATATCACATTTTATTTGATTCTTTGTGTTTTGGGACAATTAATAGACATTGACTGAATATATTACATTCTCAAAATATAGTTATTTAACTTATTTTATTATTTCTATTTTTTTGTAAATTAGTGCATACAGAATAATATTCAGAATAATGTATTTTGTATGTATTTGTAATGTATAATGTATTATAAAGTAATAACTAATGGATTTATAATATAATTCGTTGAAGATGGTTAGTGTAATAACCGAAAGTACTACAAATAAAATGTTTTCAACTTGAAACCAACTGTGTAAAGTGCTTTGTTCTGTAATTTCTAAGTATTATAAAGTTTCAAAATTAAATTACTTCAGATGCTTAAATTAAAAAGACAAGATATATGTTTATAAATTAAAGTCTTAACTAACTGCTGATAACAGGAATAAACATAATACTGCAAAATAATAGCACTCAACAGCAGATGATAAATAATAATTTAATATAATGTTTTTGGTTATAGAAACAACTATCTTCAGCATCAAGAATAGAATTAAAATCATTATTCTGATGAAAAGTGTTCCTTTTAATTCTAATCTTGATGCTGAAGATGGTTTTTCTACAACTGAAAACATTATATTATATTATTATTTATCAACTGCTGTTGAGTCCTATTATTTTGAGATATTACAAGATATATGTAACATATTAAAAGTTATACAATAAATATAATATGTAATTTAATAAATTAATTAAAATGAATATAAAATATAATAAATTAAAATTTTAATAAAGATTTGGCTTTTAATATGCTTTTTAACATTTAAAAGATATAGCTTGGAATGGTATTCAAAATTTAAAAAATTTTACAACAACTTAATATTAGATTATTTGGTTATTAAAATAGCATAAATTTTTTACTTTTTATCATTCTTTGCTTAGTTCTGAAATACTTTCTCAAAAAGAAATGACAGAATTGGAACGTACTTGTCGGCTTTTAGTAGGTTGTATTCATATGTTAGATAGAGAACTGAGACGTTCAAGATATTTGTTTCATCTTTTTCCACTTGTTCCTGATGCTGGTAAGTTTTACCTTTTACAGTTAATCACTATAAAAGGAAGAAGCATCATTTTTTTATTATGATTAAATTTCATAATCATTTAATTTGTTTTTTTTTTTTTTTTTTTTTTTTGCTTTAGGGTAATTCCGTAGTAGAAACATTCGCGAAGCGTTGCATTTTTACATCACACCCGTCGCGCGCTGCGCAGTGTGTACACTCCAACGAAGAGTCTCGGGAACAATTTGCCATGTATGAATGGCTGAAAGTACCGAGCTGAAGGACTATGCCCAACGAGAAATTTAAACGGATATTATATGACAAATTAAAAATGAAAATCATATGCAAAAAGCTGCTAAATTAAATAGCAAATATAATTGTAAAATTTCTACAAAATTCTAAAAATTAAAATAAAATAAACTTTGTTGCTATGGCAACAATGGCCACGCGGTTTCTTCAGACCAAGGACGTCCTTGCCTGAGATGTAATGGCCACAGATTAGTAGTTTACCGAAATAATTAACAGCGTAGTACTCGACTTGGCAAGATTTTGCTTTTCACGGAATCCGAAATTTTTGCATAATATTTTTAGTCATATTACTAGTAGTAAATCGGTATATAAATCAATCGCGAAAAACAGAACCGATAAGTAGATATATGAAGAAATACTTATCACAACGAAGTATCGATACAAGTGCGCGACGCCAACTTGAAAGGGACAATGTCTTGCGCGACACTTTCAAGATGTAAAATTACACGAATTAGTGTTATAGAAGAGCGATTTCGTTATATGAATTCGTGTTATAGGAGAGTACGTTATACGGGAGTTTACTGTAATACATCTTGAAGGTGTCGCGCAAGAATTGTATTGAAATTCCTTGGCAAGAACATTTTCAAGATGATGAAAATATATGTTATATATTAATATATATATAATATATAAATCCATAAATTGTATGTTATGGATTTCAGCATAAAATCATAACCCACATAATCGAACGAATAATTCCTGGCGTATTTTTGGCTTTTAAAACAAGGTATAAAACCATAGAGTGTTTTCGTCATTTACCATGATGGTTACGTGACGTTTTACTTCTCGTTCAATATGGCGGCGGTACATAGATCGTTTACCAATTCTGAGGTAAATTTTTCGAAATATCTTCTAATCGGTGCCGCTTTCGTCCATGGTTGTATTATAATTTTTTGATTAGTTTGATGAGATCTATCGAATGGTATCACATTTGGCAATTCCGTGAAAAGCAGAATCCAGCCCTCGACTTTCATAACAACTCTGATCAGGTACAGTATCTCTTCTCGCTTCTGCTATAATCTACTTCTTATATCAGTTAGACATATTTCTATCTTTTCACGCGTTTCCTCGTCCCTGTTCTGTGTGCTATGGGAAGAGGGGGAAAAATTGTTATTAATCCTAGGTCTATTACATTCAAACCAGATTCTGAAAATCTTTTCCGTATAGATACGTTTTCTATTTGAAAAATATACAATTTACAGTTTATATTTTTATTTCAAGCAATTTACATATAACACACGTATTTCTAAAGTGACATAAGTCAAAAACTTGCATTTTTATGTTGGCACCATTTTATAACTTGGGAAGCAATCCTCCATCATCGTTTGAAACCATTTTCCTAAAAAATGGTTTCAAAAGTTTACAAATTTTGAAAAAAATATTAGTTATATAATGGTTTTTAGTTAAGCTGATTTCGTGGTTTTTCCAATTTTCTCAAAAACGTTCGTTTTTGACTTGTGTCACTTTAGAAATACGTGTGCGATATGTTTCTTTTCGAATATTCCATTCTTTATCTCTCTTTGTCAATTTGAATTCTTTTGAGTTGTTCGATCTCACGTGGTTATTTTAACCAATGAAATCGGTGAAAGGAACAGGCATCAGTATTTAATTATATAGATAATTTATTTTCTAATACAACATATTAAGTTTTGCAGATCACCGTAGTTGGATATCTTGACTAACAAATGCACTGTTAGAAAAAGTTTAGGACTTTCTTATTTTGGCTACGCAATTTTCTGAAAGCTTTATACTGACTAAGATCATCGGGTGAAGGCGGGATTTTCGTGGAGTGGTCGAAGGTCAATTATTGGCTGAATCGTCTATTAAACAAGTATAAGCCGCAGATGATATTAATTAGTACGTCGTCGCTACTCTGATGAATCACTATGTGGATTTGAGCTCGGAGATGATTTTTAGTGTTCGTTTACTTATAACCAACGTATTTTTTAGTATCTCATTATCTGGTCAAGATATGACGCAAAATGGTCATATTTAAAACAATAAAATTATTTTAAATTTATTATCTGTATGTTATTTAAATCATATTTTATGCCTATTATGAATATTATTTTATGATTAGTTGGAAGATAATTTTCCTGCTGAGAAAAAATAAAACAGGCTGTTGATTATTTTGAACAAAAATACTGGATTTTCACCATCGATAGTAGAATATTTTAAAATAGAGGTAGTTTGGTTCCTTTACCAAGAAAGCTCTATATATACAGGGTGATTCAAAAAAATGTATACACACTTTGAACTGTCATAGAAAATTTATTTTCTTACCTACAAAGTTAAATTTCTGGGAAAAGAAAGACTACAGTCCAATTGGAAAAATAAGTGTAATTTCTGGTCAAAGTGAATGTTCCAAATGGTTAAAGTAAATGTTTAAAATGGTGGTCTTCAACATCGATATATTTCTGAGTACGAGTCACAACTGATTCCGTACTTCGCACCAAAGTGTCCAATGGGATTTCTGCACACACTACTTAAATCTCATCCCAAAGGTTAAACAACTGATTCCGTACTTCGCACCAAAGTGTCCAATGGGATTTCTGCACACACTACTTAAAATTCATCCCAAAGTATCCCCAAGTTACGTGGTTTACGATGGTACACTCATCTTTTAACGAGTTTCCTGCACTCTCTACAGACTTTACGTTGCTCGATTTTTTCTTATGGGGCACATTAAAAGATGAGGTTTACCATTATAAACCATGTAACCTGGACATACTTTGGAGTGAGATTCAAGTACGGTGTGCAGAAATCCCATTGGACATTTTGGTGCGAAGTATGGAATCAGTCGTGACTTGTACTCAGAAATGTATCAATGCTGAAGAACTGAAGACCACTATTTTGAACATTTACTTTAACCGTTTGGAATATTCAGTTTGACCAGAAAGTACATTTATTTTTCCAATTGAACTATAGTCTTTCCTTTCCCAGAAATTTAACTTTGTAGATAAGAAAATAAATTTTCTATGACAGTTCAAAATGTGTATACATTTTTTTGAATCACCCTATATATAATAATCTAATATTGAGAATATATATATCAGTGGTTCTCAATCATTGTGCCATGAAAAATTAAGAATGAATTATATGTATGTATAAGAATTGCATGTATGTAATTGTATAAATCATATATGTTAATAGTGAACGTAGTTGGCTGGATAGCCCTTTTGTAGTCCTACTGATTCCTATAAATAGAGTATCATTAGAAAAATCTAACTGTCAAATTTCTGCGACATAAATAGGGTATCGTTAGAAAAATCTAACCGTCGAATTTCTGCGACAGTCAAAAGTTTTTTATGTTGTTATCCGAAATTTAAAAATTAAGGAATAAAAATTAAATTAAAATTATAGTTTCTCTAAAGACAAAATTTGCAGCTGATGCTATAACTTAATAAGGGCTTCCATTTAATGATTCCATGTACGAGTGTGTCTGTAATCTGAATGTAATAAGAATAAATACAATAATCTTTTAATGAAAATTCATTGTTAAATTTAAATTATTATTTAAAATTTTTAGGTGTGCCACCAAATTTTAAAATATTAAAATGTGTTTCTCAACAGAAAAAAAGGTTGAGAACCACTGATATATATTAATCTTTATATTCTCAAAATTAATTTCTTGTGTTAAATGTATTTAACTAAAATAAAAGATAAATAATATTTCATCTCAATACATGGCAGAAATTGTATATCAAAAAATACCCTTAAAATTAAAATTTTCAATTCAAATTTGATATTTATTTTGCTACTTAATATATATATATATTGTTGCTTTGGACATGAAGAATTCTAACCCACAAAATTATTTCAAAATTTGAGTTATAACTGTTGATAAAGTGTAAACAGTCTAAACTTTACATTGGCTAAATGTCCTAAGCCATTAGTTGCACAATTAATTTACTTATGCAGGTAATGATTTAGGATGTTTATAGCTCAAATTTTGAAATTTTGTGGGTTAAGACCCTTCACATCCAGAGCAATAATATATAAAATAAATGAAATTTTGCTTTATATAGCTTTCATTATTTACAGAAATTTTTTAATATAAATTATGAAAAAACTGAACCACTTAGGGAAAAAAATTGAATAATAAAAATTTCAATTATTGTTTTATATATCTAAAATAATAATTTATTTTTGTTAGATGGAATGTATGAAAGTCAGTTCATCAAGACTGGCATAAGTGAGGAAAATAATGATGTTTTTAAAGCTATAGATATGGCATTATGTGAAAAATATTGTTATGAAGAAGAAAGAGAAAGTTGGCAACAGTTAGAAGAGTAAGGAATTCACTTTCTTTTAATAAAAAAAAAATCTGAATTTATTAAATTCCAATTTTAAAGAAATATTTTCACTTTCCAGTGAAATACTTGAACTACATAATTTGGATTTAAATCTTCATCGTGATTCTGTTTTAGGACCACTCATGGATTATCTTGCTTTATGCCCTAATAAAAAAGGTAACTAATATAATATTTTAAATTCATAATGATTATTTTTTTATTTTGTATTAAAGAAGATAGTATTTTGTGCCATTATGAAAATGTTATTGCTGTATAAAAATTAAATATTGAATTCCGTATATTTGGCTAGAAATATCTAAAATGAAAATTATTTTTATTTTAAACCTATCTACAGATCAATGTTTTATTTACCAAAAACTTCATTGTACAAAAATTATGGGTAAATTTTACTTTAAAGGCCACTGTTAGATCTATTTTTGAGAATTATTTTTATTTTTTTAAAATTTTATATCCAATAAATTTTCTTTTTATTATTTTTGAAAATTTCCATTATTACCTATAAAATACTTTTAATGAATTTCTAATGCACTTAAGGAGAATATTTAAATTTATCTTAATTTATAGACTTCTTTACAAATTTCAGAAAGGAAAGTAATATTATTTGATAGTTACAATTAAATCATTGAATATTTCTTTTTAAGCTATAAATAAAATATTCAGTATTTCATTATTTATTTGACTATTTAGAATGTAAAAAGAATTATTTAAGCAAATAAGTTTTTAAATTCTAAATAATCAAAAAAATAATGAAATATTGAAAAATTTATAGCTTAAAAAGAAATATTCAATGATTTAGTTGTAACTATCAAATAATATTACTTTCCTTTCTGTAATTTGTAAAGAAGTCTATAAATTAAAATAATTTTAAATATTCTTAAATGCATTAGAAGCTCATTTTTTGTATAAAAAAACTATTGACATAAAAGACAGTCTTTAATGATATTAGCTTACAAATTCCATATATTCTTTTAAGGGAATTAACATTATGACTTTGTTTTTATTGTTACCCTAGAATTTTCTGTCAGTGTTGTTGATATTGGCATTGTTTAAATATTAACCTGTAAGTGATATAATGGATTCTGAGACTGCATGTAACCATTCTTAAGATAAGAAAAAACTTATTCAATAAGATTGAATATATTTTTTTTATTGAAAAATTAGAATGAAAGTTGAAATTTTGCCAAATCTATCTTATTTGAATTACAATTTAATGGAAAAAATTTTTGTTAATGGATAGCAGATTTTTCTGGATTATTATTAATCCACAAAATCTACACTAGACAATTTTGTGACTAGTGGAAGCTGTGGTGATTACAGTATGTATTCCCATACTTGATAATAATAATACAAATTTTTTGAATATTATGGACTTATCATGGATATTAAAAAAAAAATGTGTTTGTTACTATTCATTATAAATTTTGATGAAGATTTATACACAGTTTCAAATTTTCAAGTCGTTAATATTGCATTGAATAATATAGTGAATTTGAAATCATCATTGTTATGATCTAATTCAAAACTTTAAACATGACAATTTTAAATAAATTATTTATAATAATAATTCATCCCATGCAAAGAGAAATCTTTTATATTATATCTTTTATAATAGGAAAAGTAACTGAATCCATTGAAAAAATACTTTTATTGAGGTAGCAGCTGGCACTGGATCTTAAATTAAGCTCACATTAATATACACAATGCTGTTTCATTGTAAACAAAGTGTGAATAAAAAAATATGCTCGTTTTGCTTCTGGAAGGTTTTCAATATTAAATTTCATGTAAATTCATCTCTCTAATAATAATAGTTAAATAATTTTTTTCTTTTGGAGGGTTTACTGTGAATTGAGTTACATCATTTCCATTTAATTTTCAACATTATTCACTGAATATTAATCAATAACAATAAAGCTCAGTAAAATTTGTAATTTATCTTCTTGAAAGAAAGTTTACAGTAATAGCCAACCAAAATTGGAATTCCTGTCAATAACCAGAGTGTCATTAATAATTATTTATTTTGGTTAGTGATGTCATTGCCTGGCTTTTTGCGTCAATGGTCATATAATATCACTATTATAGTATATGCAAAGTGTTAAAAAAGTTCATATAATGGCAATCGTGTCAACAAACAGTGATACCTAGTGAAAAGGTTTTTTGTTATGTGGTAACTTGAGTATCAAACTTTCATTTTAGCAAATTATCTTAAAGGTGTTTATTTGAATTTGTTTTACAATAGATTTAGTAAAGTTAATAAAAGCAATTGTTTCAGAATTGTTTGAGAAAGCTAGTGATGATCCAAATTTTTTGACCAAGATCATTATAGAAGATGAAACCTGGGTTTACAGATATGATCTTGAGACTAAAATGCAATTATCTGCATGCATACAAAAGCCTTTTCATAGCCAAAGAAGGGCCCTAAATGTCTAAATCACATGTCAAGATCATGTTGATTGCTTTTTTTGAGAATGAAGTGCACAATGAATTTGTTCCTGCACACACGACTGTAAATGCCCTTTATTATGAACAGGTATTGACTATGAATTGCAATATGCCATAAAAGACCAAGCATGTGGAAAGATGGATGACTTCTCTGTCATTCCAATGTGCCATGCCACATTACTCTGTGAATCAGAGAATTCTTAGCAAATGACAACATTCCTTTGTTATTGCAACCTCCATATTCCCTTTATTTACCTCAGCTGACTTTTGGATCTTCCCAAAACTAAAAACAGCTATGAAAGGAAAAAAATTTGACAGCTTGGATGACATCAAAACCAATGTGAAAGCCTGATTGCAGGCCATACTAAAAACTGAATTCTCTTGATGTTTTGAACAATGGCAGGCTTGCCTGGAGTAAATATGTGTGTATCCAAGAGCAGTACTTTGAAGATGACTAGAACTATTTTAGTGTGAAAGTATATAAAATAAAGATATCTTGTTATTATATAACCTCTTTGATCACTCTTTGTATATTAATCCTCACACATTAAAATTAAATTAATTGTTTTTATTTTGACAATAAATTATCAAATTAATAATTGATTGCTTTAATAATTGCTTTTGTAAAGAGAGAGATTTGGTAAATAAGTCATAACATATAATAAATAACATATTAATATTAAATAATTGATATAGTTATTATACTTAAAAATTAGTCCATTCCTATACTATTCTATTTAGTCCATTCCTATACTATTCTATTGGCATACAGTGGGTGATCGGTTAACGAACAGTTCGGATAACAAACAAATCGGATAACGAACACTTTTTTGAAGGATTTTTATGTTTGGTTAACGAACACTTCACAGAACAAACTGTGGGGCCCTCGGACTGACGGAATGACAGGTCAGCACAATGGTTGCGTGGTAAAGCTATGGCTTAACATTCTGGAGGATCCGGGGGTCCCATTCCTCAAATTTTTCAGGAGGGATCTGGGCTCGGCTCGTTGAAACCCATCCTTCTGGTTGACTCCATCATGGGTATTGGTCAGCCTGTGATGATGGCGGCTCTATAAGTGGCCGCCTCCAGATAAAAATATTCTATGAGGATATTTCGGCTTAACTAACCTAACTGAATGACTTAGACATTGCGCATTCGTGGACGTATGGGTAAGGATGGAAGAACAGTAATTTTTCCCGTTTAAAATGAACTCGGAGACAATGTAAAACAAATCAAGGATTTATTAAAAAGGTAAGAGAGAGATTTTGCAATTTTTTGGTGTTAGAATGGCACCCATACCAGGTTGAGGTCAATAGGCTTGGGGATCTCTAACACGAGAATGCTATTAATCACTTCTGAAAAATCCTGAAGGAGAGAGAAAAGCAATTGATATTGGACAGATTTTTTTATCGGAAAATAAACATATAAATGAAAATGCAGGAATATGTATGTATATATTATAGTTATTACATATAAATAAATATAGTAAGAAATTATATAATTTTTTTTTTTTTTTCATAATTATATCTGTTAGTAGTGTCAATTTTTACCATACTTCTATTTCTGGAATTCTTGTGTTATTCCATTTCATATATACACTGTTCTTTGCAGCAACTTTATCACTAATACAAAAGATCCGTTTTTTCTCTTAAACTTATTTTTAATATCAAAAAATCCTCTTCATATATACAAATATACAGTAAAACAAGGCACTTTGAGAGAAATATGCATTTCGGCTATCTTAGCCCTCTTCAGTTTCATTTAGTGTACCATGCATTTCTTACTAAAAATATTATATGGAAAATATTTAATATTTTTAGTAAGAAATGCATGGTACACTAAATGAAACTGAAGAGGGCTAAGATAGCCGAAATGCATATTTCTCTCAAAGTGCCATGTTTTATTATATATTTGTGTATATGAAGAGGATTTTTTGATATTAAAAATAAGTTTAAGAGAAAAAACGGATCTTTTGTATTAGTGATAAAGTTGCTGCAAAGAACAATGTATATATGAAATGGAATAACACAAGAATTCCAGAAATAGAAGTATGGTATATAATTTTTTATTTGTTTTTTGGGTCTCCGGAATGAATTAATCAAATTGCCATAAAAACCTATGGTAAGTCTCCAGAACGAATTAATTAAATTCCCATAAAAACCTATGGTAAATCAGGATCTCCAGAATGAATTAATCAAATTCCCATAAAAACCTATGATAAATCAATGATCAGTTAACAAACAATTTGGATAACGAACATTGTCTTGGAACGGATTATGTTCGTTAACTGATCATCCACTGTATTGCATAAAATTCATTGTTAATTTATTTTACACTTAAGTTACATTTAATCAATTGTTACACTTAAGTTTACATTTATCTTTTATAGTTATATAATATAGTTAATATAATATAATTATGTAATATAATATCTATATAATAAAAACCTTGTGTCTGTTCCTTTCAGCGATCTCATTAGTTACAATAAAAACCACATCAAAGTGAATCAATAAAAATATAGAATTCGAAAAAAACCGTGTTATGTCGAAATAGCGTTAAGCGGAATCTTACTGTATATTGTTTTTAATACTGTGTTCGAATTTTTTAAATTATTTTAAATATTAACCATATAATAATATTTAAATATTATCATAAATTTTACAGATATTAACAAGTGTCCATATAAGCAGTCAAGCATTCTAGAACTCTATGGTTTCATCCATTTAGAGTAAAAATTTCCATCTGTTAAAAATTATTTATTTAAAAATATGGTCACTATGTATTTTTATTCCCTCTATTCTCTCTTTTTTCAAGGGGCTCAATATTTTCTTCTGCGCTCGGGGCCTCAACTGGTCTTAATCCACCACTGCTCATAATAATACATCATTTCTTCTTCTAACTCGAAGGTTTTAGTTAAATCATTATTTCTTCAAATAATCTTTCAGTTATTATAAATAAAAATTATTAAAAAATAATAAATACTGTAAAAAAGTTCCTTCTAGTAAATGATGTAGAAACTTTACGAATGAAAAAAATGGAAAGCTATTTATTTTAATGAATATGATGTATAAAATTTACATTTGACGGAAAAATTTTTTAAGAACTTGCGTTAGAAACTTTTATCTAAAATCTAGTTTTAAATCGTATTTTTACGCGAATCTAGTAAAAAATTATTGTGTTACGATCATCAATGGCTACGATTGAATATTGTGTATCCGCTGTATAGTGTATTTGTAAAATATTTAGAAAAATTAGAACCAATATATTGATATGCTATATTTTATAGATAGCTTTGGTAACATTTTTTAATAGTTTATAATAAATTTTATGATAAATGCAATGAGAAAGCTGGAGGAACTAATTCAGAGATGACCAAATAGTTAAAAACGAATAATAGTGTTGATCATAAATTCTCAAATTTTCTTCCAAGGGGGCGTTTTCAAAAAATTACTTATACAATAAAATCAAATTAAAATATAAATCTTGAATATTAACCAAAAGTTAGTCAGTGAACAACCATTCCAACTTCTGATTTCAGTGGAAAATACTGGAACTTCTCGGAATTCATTTGTAACAGGTTTTTCTCAATTTGGCCTCTTATGTCAAAGATCTAAGTTTGTGGTCGCTTACAATAGACATCGGCCGGATGGCCACGTGATAAAGATGTGACTTACCACCCTAGAGGATTCGGGTCTCACACCTCCAGTTTTTCAGGAGGAATCCGGGCCCGGCCCATTGAACCTATCCTTCAACCTTCTGGTTAAGACTATCATGGGTGTTGGCCAGCCTGTGATGGGCTCTACAAGTGACCGCCATCAGATAATGTAAATCCTTTTTGAGATATGGCGATTTAACTACATCATGGATGTATTATATAAACTACACCAATATCAGAATAAACCTTTATGAAGATATATAAACTTAAAATTGCCATAAAAGATTTACATTGATGAAACAGCTTTTTGACTATGATATGCAATCATTGTTACTCATAATATTTAAAGAATACGATAGAATTATGGTGTAATAAAAATTTTTTTTGTTTGTTACATCATATAGGATGCATGCAAATAACGCTTTGATCCATAATACATTGTGATATAAAGTGGAATCTTGAGAACAGTCATACTCAGAGACTTTCAAAGAAAATGAGGGGCTGGAGGGCCTCGCATTTTCTCTATTAGTGGAGGACGATTTTTTTTTGTCAACAGATGACGCCACATTCCATTCTGATAGAATACTATGTGGCGGGGCGAAACAAGCCTTTCCAAAGGCTGCCCACCTCTGCGGAGGAGTCAGCCGGATTGTGGAGGACGGGGATCGACGGGCCGGGTCCGGATCCCATGATAAATATTTTCAAGGGGTGGGGCCCGAGACTCGAATTCAGATCCTCCAAAGTGGAAAGCCGAAACGTTTCCACGCGGCCAATCCAGCCGACTAGTGGAGGACAATTCGTAGGGTATAGAATTTTAAGAACTTGAAACCATATTTATTGTAATAGACGTTGTCTATAGATTAGGTAAAAAATGACCATTAATAATAAAAAATGAGACTTATTATCATAGACATGTAAGTTCACGTAGTCATTTAGACCAATATGTAAGACCACAATTAGGTTATACAGTATTTTTACGAAAATATGAAAGATATACTTTCACAAGCGTAAAATTATACACATAGTATACATTAACCTTTTTAATTTGTAAATGTCGCCATCTTGTATAGCAACAAGATCATGTGGAGAATTCATAGTATATACAGTAATATAGTTTGTATTAAAAAAATCGTATAAAGTTTGAATAGTCTGCAATGTTTAATACTTGAAGTAGTTTGCAGATGCTATAACAGAAAAACAAAATATAAATCATAATAATGATTTATTTGAAATAATTTTAGATATGATTTGTTACAATTTCATAACTATCAACGTTCGAAACAAGAATTATATCTTTGATAGTGGCGGAACTACAATGCGCTGGATCCCGCAATGCGGGAAGGCCCAAATCCTTTCTCTCTATTTTCTTTACCCTTTTTTTAGATTAACGATATAATACAAAAAAAATTTAAATGCAGCATGAAAAAGTGAAAATATTCATTGAATCATAGTAGTGCGGCGGCAGGTGCAGTAGCCAAAAGTATGGAAATAAAAAATCTGATTAGAGATTTTACAAATTTAAAATCCAAGAGGAGGAATTTTTAATTTTAAATAGATATATTTTCTTTTGATAATTTTCAATTGTTTTTTAAATGATGCAATTTTGTTCTTTGTTATTTTCTAATAAAAATATATAGATAAAAATTTTTTTATAATAGGGGCCCGATTATTATTTTACGGGGGACCAAAAATTTTAAGTTCCTTCACTGATCCTTGATCATTCTTATTTCGAAAAACCGCCATCTTATAACGTGATGTATAAAATTATTATTATTCGGACAATAAGGAATAATTCTTGAATATTCTGCAATAATTGATTCTCTAGAACAGGGGTGTCCAACCTTTTGGCTTTCTTTGGCCACATTTGAAGGAAAAGAATTGTCTCGGGCCGCACATAAAATATTCTAATTCTAATCGATAGTTGTTAAACAAAAAATTTAATAAATAAAGTATAATATGAGATATTCACCTTGACAAATAATCAAGAATGTCGTAACATAATCTTTGACTTCTTTTTGTTCAGAAATTTTTTGAAAAATTGAGCCAAGAAGTTTTAATCATTGAATAAGAAATAATATTTTAGAAAATGGAAATAAGAAATGTAGATAGATATTTAAATAATAATAACTTCATTAAATACATAAAAATCTCAATGTTTTAAAGATGTTTACAGTTTTATGGTGAGCCGCATTCATTACGCGCTGAAACGCAGGTTGGACAGCCCTACTCTAGAATATTCGATAAAAATATTAAATATTCGTCCGTTCGCAATATATAATTAATGTATATTGCGAACGGACGAATTAACAAAATGAATACGTTTAACCATTTCTGTAAAAAATAATCAAAAATAATTATTTTCAATAGAAACAAATGATACAATTAGGAATACTTTCAAGGAGTTTCGAAAAAGCATAAAATATTTATATTGATTTAATGTAAAACAAATATTTTAGAAATGCCATTATCTGACTTTTTTCTTCTTCTATTATCCATATACTGTATCTGTATGATACATATGCATCGACTTTTATGCCACGGGGCAAGAAAGCAAATTTTACCAGTCTCATAAAATCACGTCATTCTAACAATGCGATGGAGCAAATACAGGATAAAAACGATTGTCCCATTGCCCTCTTAGAGTGTATTATATTCATCTGATTATACTATATATCCTAGGCAAAAAATATTCGAATATTTTATACATTTGTTGTTTTTTTATGATAAATGAATTTTTCCAGTTAAAATATTTTTGAAATAACGTCTTTCGCTTTATAAATACAATACTTAAATAACTTTTTATGATGAATAACCTTGAATATTTCTTCTGAACAAAGTTTGGCAAGGGTAAATTTTATAGTTAATTTTCTGAAAATTCTAATACAAAACTCCGTTTTCGAATCTAATATATATTAAGAATATTAATTTATTTGTTAACACTTTATTAAATTTTAATTTGGCAAAATTTTATAAAATTTACAGGACATATGTGAAGAGCATTCTGTATATAATCATTTAAGTTTGTATATATATATATATATATGCAAATTATAATAAAATAACAAATGATCCACAAAAGAAACATTCAGGAATGTAACAAATAACTTGCAATTGATTTCAGTGGTTCTGTAACAAGCTCCAATACAACACAAACAGCTACACTATAGTTATTGATTACAAGAAAGTATTTGGCAATGTACTCCACATTCAGTTAATTTACATCTTAAAATTTTTCTAAATATTTCTGTTCTTAATAACTTTTTTTACACATCTGGTGACACCATGGGAAAAAACAACAAAAGTATGCATTAATAACACTAATATTTTTATTTCAATTATACTAATAAATCATGGTATATTTCAGGGGAATTCACTGAATATTTTATAATTTTGTTTTTTCCCTAAATTTTCTCTCAAACACGTTGAATAATACAAATTTTGACTTTTATATAAAGTAATTATCTTGAAATTTTTTAATCATGTATCCCATGTTATCAGAAAAGAAAAATAATGCAAACAACCCATACAACAGTCATGTATTATGACAAACAAAAAAAAATACATATGCCTGAAAATTTCTTCCTCACCTCTTTGGAGACCAAGCATAACAATGCTACTTGTTTTCAATTTCAAATTTAATGTATATAGATGATGTCAAACTTCATTCATTCACAAAGTAAATAAGTTGTCTAACTCAAAGTATTTTCAAGATACATTTGAATGAAGTTTTTGAATTTTATAAATATAAAACACAAAACTATTAGCACTATGTCTGGAAAGGTTTTCATAACTATACAAACACAATAAAAACACTAAAAATTAGTAGCACTTTCAATTTAATATAAAATCCTTGTCAGCTAGAGTGATAATAGAAGAACATTCAGTATTCTACAGAACACTTACAATCATCTTTCAAATTTTTAAAGATTAAGGTTACTATAGTAACAGATTAACAACAAAAATTTTTAAGTACAGATGCACTAATGGTTAATATGAAATTACAAACAAAAAACAACCTAATATACAGGCTAAATAAGGACAATAACATAAATGATAAATAACAACTAATAAATTATATATACAGAGATAAAACATTGTATCCAGTAAATTTAATTACAAACAGTCTTTATAATAATTAAACCACTACAGGGGATGTTGTGAGGAAGTTAACTTGGACCTATCCTATTTTTATTTTATTATGCACTCTATTATTTTTTATCGTTATTTTCCTATATGCTAACGTATTATATTTTAGTTTAAAAGTTAACTTACTTCCACCTTCTCTGTCGAGTTGGCAATCACATGATACGGAGTTGGAACCCGTATCCGGAAGAGCTAATGTCATCTTATCTACATAAATTTTACCACTGAAACTGATATGTGAAAATAAGAATGATCCATATC